>JAODAL010012732.1:0-94239 GCA_025379985.1 Phyllomedusa bahiana
AGGATTAAACAGGGTTCCCGGGGAGACCCCAAAATGCTAGACCAGGTGTTCGGACTTGTAGAGCGGTTTACCACTACCGAGGCTTATCTTTGGACTGGAAATAGACCACAGCAGTATGTGGGGCACTATAGAGTTCGCGTCCAGAGATCCAGCGCCAAAGCCCACTCCACAGCTGACCAGGAGAACCGTGACACACCCAGAGGAGAACAGTTGGTGAGGCCAGGAAAGGTACCCTCGTCCTTCAAAGTCCCACCTTGTCCTTCAACGACCCGAGGTGCATTGCTGGAGGTGTCAAAAAGGGGGACATATTGCAGCACACTGTCCTCAGCATGAGTAACTGATGGAGTGTGGGGTCACCCATCACCTCTCCATGCTTGCCCACCCTGTCTGCAGTGCTATTTCCTTGCAGGAACCAGACCCTCAGGAATGCCAACTCCAGGTGAATGGGCTCAGTGTGATCACACTATTAGGCTCGGGCAGCTTGGTCACTCTCAAGAGATGTCATTCCCCATGTCTTGGAAACCCCAGAAAAGCGGGTCGGGGTTGGGTGAATTCATGGGGACACTAACCACTACCCACTTGCCAAAGTCACTGTAGAGACTGGCTGTGTGACACTGAAACACGAGGAGGGGGTAGTGAGAGACTTAATACATACTTTTGTTGTGACGTGACTTTCCATTGTTCTGGGAACTTTGGTCAACACCCTGTTATGTCTCTAAGAAGGTTGTGCATCCCTAGTCTCTCAGTCCACTTCCCCTAGCTGAGGAGGTCCAAGATGATGCAGTTGCTGTGACCCCTATTGTATCTGATAATTTTCCGCTAGCATTGTTGGCTGAAGGAGGATGAGCCACCTACTCCTGAACAAAATGTTCCTGACCTCGAGGTGTCATGGGAGAACTTAGGAACTGCTCAGTTGCGAGATCTCACCCTGAAACATGCATGGGAAAATGTAAACGAGGTTCCTCATGAGCCGGATGTTGGAAAAAAGGTTTCTGCACTTTGCAGTATATAATAATTTATTGTATCAGGTTAATAAGGTGCAGGATGAAATTGTGGAACAGCTGCTGGTGCCAGCACCATATAGGAAAATGGTGATTGATATGGCTCTGAGTCATGTGCTAGGGGGTTACTTGGTGACAGACAAAACAGAGCGAGCCCTGCAAAGGTTTTATTGGCCAGGTTGCTATCAGGAGATCGTTGGTTTTTGTAGGTCCTGCCCCGCTTGTCAGTTAACTGCATCTATGTTCCATTTTAGGAGCCCTTTAGTTCCCCTACTGGTAATCGAGGTGCCGTTCAAGAGGATAGCCATGGATTGGGTAGGGCCATTGGTTGTCGGCCCGGGGCCACCAATATATTCTTTGTAGTACTTGACTATGTCACCAGGTATCCTGAAGACATTCCCCTGCGGAATACTTCCTCCAAATGTATTACCAAGGAGTTGTTTCACATTTTCGCAAGAACTGGCCTACCAAAAGAAATACTGACCAGGGAAAACCTTTCATGTCCAGGGTGATGAAGGATCTGTGAACCGCTGATAATCAAAACGTTTAGAAACTCAGTGTATTATCCACAAACTGATAGCTTAGTGGAGAGGTTCAATAGAACCCTGAAGGGAATGTTGAGATAGCTGGTAGAAAAGGATGGGAGGGACTGGGATTGTCTGCTGCCCATATAAAGTTTATTAAGCCTTGGTATGACAGAGAATCCTTAGTAGTAACCCTAAACACCTAAGTGGAAGCCCCCTCGGAAGTTGATGCTCTCATAAACGATGATCTGTCCAAACCCCAAAAAAAGGAAACTTGGAAGTTTCTACAAAGGAATAGAGCTATCTTCACTGACCTTCCTGGCACTACAGATATTGTTCAACATGAGATAATTATTGAACATGGCGTCAATATACATGTGAGGCCATACAGAATCCCTGAAGCTCGGAGACAGGTGCAAGTTAGCCCTAGGCGTTATTGAGGAATCTAGGAACCTAACCAAAGGTTGCTGGCAGATTCCCCTGTCGGAGAAGGCAAAGGAGAAAACTGCCTTCTCCACCCCAGAGGGGCTCTTTCATTACACCAGGATGCCTTTCGGCCTACAAGAGACGCTAGTCACATTCCAGATGGCGATGGATAGGGTTTTAAAACCCAACACCAGGTATGCAGCTGCCTATCTAGACAACATTGTGGTGTTTAGTGTGGACTGGGAATCCCATCTCAGTAAAGTTCAAGCGGTGCTTGATTCACTCAGGGAAGCTGGGTTTACTGCTAACCCCGAGAAATGTGCCATTGGGTTCGCGGAGGCCCAATAATTGGTGTACCTTGTGGGTAAATGCACGATAAGATCCCAGATAAACAAGGTGGATGCATTTCAAAGGTGGCCACATCTTACAAAGAAGCAATTAAGAGCGTTCATAAGGATTGTGGGATATTACCACAGATTCGTGCCGAGCTTTGCCTCTATAGCTGTGCCATTGACGGACCAATCAAAAGGGGAAAAGGCAGTGATAATTTAGTGGTCTGAGGAGGCAGAAAAATCATTTTAGGCCCTTAAAAAAAAGTCTTACGTAGTCAGCCGTTGTTGGTGACACCTCACTTTTCAAAAAAACACCGATGCCTTAGAGGTTGGTTTGGGGACAGTAATGTCGCAGGAGGTGAATGGGGAAGAGCACATATGAGTAGGAAGCTCATGTCCTGCGAAAGAAAGTACTCTATTGTGGAAAGGAAATATCTGGCCATAAAGTGGGCTCTGGAATCTTTGTGTTACTATCTGGCTAGTAGAAAATGCAAACTGGTATCAGATCACACCCCTTTAAAATAGATGGAATCAGGGCCGTTCCTAGGCTAAACTGCACTCAGGGCGAGATGAAGAAATTTCACCCCCCCTTCGTAACATAATACGACACAGTGGATCACCATCAACCAAATCTAAAATATACAAAAAGCTTTAACACAATGTTCTACATATAAAACTGCTAAATAATAGTCATACAGTTACCAAATAACACCGCTACACCAACCAGAATGCCAGGCTCATAGTACCAGTGTCGTACTAAGAACACATATTACCAGCACATAGTGACCGAATAATACCACCACACCGTGACCACATATAGTGACTGACTACTGCAACACCGTGACCACATATCACCACATAGTGACCTGAATAATACAACATACCATTACTGAATACAAACTATTATACTACAACTAATATTACTGTCAAACAGTGGATACCAATTGTACACAGGCTCTGCAGACATATATTCGATTACAGTAAAGTTATATCTAGTGACTCACAGGAGACGTTTCTGCAGAGTTCTCTTTCTCTTCTTCTTCTCCATCTGTCCCAGACGCCATGACGACTTATCCTGGCTTCGACTCTTCACTGTAAAATGTACAAAACAAACATCTTAGACTCCTCACTTTATCATCACTTCTCTACCAATTCCTATCTCTATACAAACTCCCCATCTACAGCACTTCATAAGTAGCATGTAATATGCCACCTGTTGCTAGACAGTAGCCCATGTAGCCAGACAGTAGGCCCCTATACCCAAGTAGTTGCCTCTGTAGCCAGGTAGATGCCTCTGTAGCCAGGTAGATGCCCCTGTTGCCAGGTAGATGCCTCTGTAGCCAGGTGATGCCATTGTAGCCAGTAAATGCCCCCTTGTAGCCAGTAGATGCCCCCCTTGTAGCCAGTAGATGCTCCCCTTGTAGCCAGTAGATGCCCCCTTGTAGCCAGTAGATACCCCTTTAGCCAGTAGATGGCCCCCCTTGTAGCCAGTAGATGCCCCTGTAGCCAATTATAAAATAAAAAAAATTACTCACCTCGGTCCCCGCGTCCCGGTCTGTAGTTACTGAGAGGTTTAATAGGCTTGACGTCACCATGCCGCTAAACCTGTCACGCAGCTCCCAGGGATCTCCTGAGCGCCGATACATACAGGGGAGGAGGCAGGATGGTAACGATCCGTCCTGCCTCCGCACTGTGCAGCTGCTGACTGATTGTTCGTGGCTGTTTTACAACGGCCGTGCAGAGTCAGAGGCTGATCTCCAGCCGGGTGAGCGGACCCTCGGAGCCCAGGGTGACCACCCGCCTCGCCCGCCCCTCGGAACGGCCCTCGATGGACTATAGGGAATACTGCAAGCTGGTTCCTGGTGTTTCACGACTTCAAGTTTGGAGTGGAACACAGATCAGTGAAATACCATATAAATGCAGGTGCCCTGTCACGGGTCCACTGTCCAATGGTATCAAGTGCCCTGTCCTTGGGAAGAGGGGGGGGGGGGATATCTAGGCAACCAGCAGGTAAAGTAGTGGAAGGTAGATATGTGCCAAGTAGGTTGCTGTATCTATTAAAGTTCCAAGGATGTCAAGGGGGCCGATCCTGCAGTACATCCCGGCCTTTCCAGGCAGCTGAACTGCAGCAAGGAACTGTAATGTATGTGCCACCGAAGTCTTGGGGTTCGGTGGGGGAGAACAGCATTTTTTGTTAGTAACCGTAAGTTACTGACAGTTTCTATTTAGTATAGCTGCCATGCAGCTTAAATGGGCACTTTTTCCAGGATGGCTGTAGCGAGGGTGGGAGGCCGTCCACAGTCCGGTCTGTGTTTTACTGAACCTCTTGAGGCCTTTAAAGCCATCTACTCCCAGACCTCAAGTGAGGAGAGTGAACCTGAGGATTTTGTTTGCCATTTGCCTTCACAGTTTGCTGCAGTGAGGAGCTGAGAGAAGCTCTGGCTAACCTGCACCTGGATTTGACCAACACTACATGGTCGTATACGGACTTTAGGCCTACCTAGCTGGAGTTAAAGGGGTTGTCTCGCTACAATGATTGGGTTTTAATTAAAAGATCTTAAAAAAACAAGCAGCTTTGCAATATATGTTCATTACAAATGTCCTACTGAGTTTGAGTTATACCTGGTAGTAGGAGTGCATCAGCTCCTCAAATCACTATAGCCAAAAGACCTTTTGTTTTTATTTCAACGGGGCTTTATTGCGGGGTGATCTTAGCCTCCCCAATACGGGTCGGGAGCAAGACCCTCCTCCCCCCAACAGTATGGGGCATTTCGTTTTGTGGGGGTTCGGAGGGGAGGGGGAGGGTTTTCTTTGCCCTGTGTAGTTTGTGCTCCCTTGGAAATTAAAACCTGTGTGTTTTCTGCTCCCTCCTGCTCTCTACACAGTTTGGAGGAGAGCAGGGTTTGAGGCGGTTTCTTTGGCCCGTAGGTTTGTGGACGGGCAGTGAAGTGTGTTCTATAAATACAAATTTTAAAATTTAGTTTGGCACTAATGTCCAGGGTTTATAACAGCATCAAAGCGGGGACCCCACCTGTTTAAATTTTAAAATAGTTTTGAATGTGTATAAAAAAGGGCCCCAAAAAAATTAGAATTTTCTTTTTTCTTATTTTTTAAAAAACTTGAAGAAACAATTTGATGCTTTGTGCTTTAGAAAAAATGAAAAACCGAGAAAATTTGTAGTGAATTTTTAGCAAATTTTCCCAAATAGAGATAGAGGGCCAGCAGCCCCAAAGTATGTGCCCCCAAAAGGGTCCCCTTCAGAAAAACACCACCTATTTTCCACAGGCCCTGTCAAAAACCACCCCCCAACCAAATTTTCCTTTTCCCCCAAAGGTCCTGTCAGAACACACATCACTTCCTCAGGTCCTGTCAGCCAACACCTACTTCCCAACAGGCCCTGCCCAGAACACACCAAATTCCCACGGGGTCCTGTCAGAACCCCTTTTCTTTTTCCCACGGGTTTCCTGTCAGAACTTTCCCACCCAAAAAAAGATGATTAAAATTTTAAAAAGGGAAAAAAAGTCCCCTTTTTGAATGTTGCACAAAGTTCAAGAACAAATGCAATAGAAAAACAGCTTTGCTACAATATTTAGGAAACCACTCACACTCCCCCATTTTTTTTAAAAACCCTTTGAGGGCCAAACCCTCTCCCGTTCTGGGGGGATCTCCCCAAATGGGGGCATGTCACGCCCCAAAAGGGGCACTACCTGGAAAAAAGGGGGACAAATTACCTGGTATGGGGGGCCACTCCCTGGAAAAAAGGGGGCTAAAAACCTGGCTAGAGAGGGCAAACTCCCTAGCTAGAGGGGGCCAACAACCTGGCTTTTTCCGGGCCCGGGTTTTGCAGGGGGGGTTGCAGGGGGTTTGTGGTTTTTTAAAAGGGGCGTGGCTCCCAAACAAGATGGGTTTGGTGCCCTGCAAATTTTTTAAAGCACGCCCCCCCCTTGTATTCTCCCATTTTCAAAAAGTTGAAAAGTTTTGATTTGAGGTGGTTGTGTTTTTTAATTTTTAAAATTATATTTTATTTTATTTATATATTTTTAATATATATATTTTTAAAAAACAAAACACTCGTGATTTTAGTAATTTCCACTTCACAGCTGCCCTTTTGCCCTGTTAGGGTGGGAGGACAGCACCAAAACAGGGTTTGTTTGTTGCTTGAGTTTCCCGTGGAGATTTGTTTTGCTAAGAGGGGGTATGGGAAAGACTTGTTTATCCCCCTGCTTGTATTATTTATAAAAGCTTCACGAACCTCCCACCCCTTCCTGGGATCGGGCCCTTTCCTTTTCCTGACTCTGTGGAGAGGAGCAGCAAGAGGGGCCCACAGCAGCAGCCCCAGGGGAAAGGCTAAATCAGCAGTGAAAAGCCCGGCGGGCAGCCCTTGGCAGGCACCACGGGGTTTAAACTTGGCAGAAAAACCCCCTGTCCTCTCCTGCTTTTAAGAACGTTACTGCAGTCAGAGGAGGGGGAGTGTTTTGGGGTTGTGGGGGGAAAAGGGGGAGGAGAAGAGCAGCAAAAAGCCCCCCTTTAAATTTAAAAAAAACCTTTTGGTGCCAGACACATTTGAAAGTAGGTTGAAACCCTTTGTAGTGAGGCCCAACCCCTTTTTAAAGAAATATGTTTGTTTTTTGAAACGCTTTAAACCCGGGGGTTGCTGTAAAGGCCTCCTGCTGGGATAATTTTTTTTCCCCTGGGGGGTTTGATCCTTTTTTTTCCCCTTTTTAAAAAAAACCCTGTTTTTTTTTTCCCTCCAAAAAACCCCCAATCTGGGGCCTTTCCCTTTTTTTAAAGCTAAGAAATATATATATTATATAGATAAAATCTATTAATATATATAATATTATTATATATAAAATTTTATATTTTTTATTTATTATCCCCCCTTTTTAAAAAAATAAATTAAAAATTTATTTTTTTTTTTAAATCAATAAATAATAAATTTAAAAATAAAAAAAAAAAATTTTCCTTTGACCCTTGCAAAAAGGGGGCCTTTTTTGGGCCCACCGGTTTTTCCCCGGTTTTTGGAACTTCTTAAAGGGGGGACGGGGGCCCAAGATAATTAAATTTTGCCCGGTTCCGGGGGAGCCAATGGGGAGTAAGAACCCACCCTGTTTTTTTTTTTCCCTTCCCAAAAGGGAAAAGGCCAAAGGGAAAATGGCGGGTAGCCGAAACAAAAGGGATTAAAACTTGGTCGACAGTTTTGTACTGTCGCCCATCTATTTTATCAAAGGCCCCTTTTCCACTCACCCAGGATGCTTTAATCTTTGGTGGCAAGCTCCGGGGACCCCCAAAAGACATTTTGTAAAAAAACCTGGGCTGGGAAAATATAATCCCTTGTAGCCCTTTTCCCCGCTGCGGCCTTACATCCCCCCCCCCCCCTTTGCTCAGACCTGGGGCGGAGCCCCCTTATTGCCTTTAAAAGTTATGCCCCGGGGAAGTGCATCCGTTTTTTTTTGGGTTGTGCCCCGGGGGCCCGTTTGTTCTACAGAGAAAAAAAAGGGGTCCGTGACCCCCAGGATCCCACCGGGTGACCCTTGCATTTTTTCCTTTGTTTTGTGCCACCCAAATTTAGAGGTAAATGGCCCCGGGGTTTTTATTTTTAAAGGGTTTACCTTCGGGTTTAGAAGCCAGGTGCCTCTTTACCCCATTTAAATTTGGCCAGGCTTTCTCCTCTTTTCCCTAGGGCCCGAAATTTTTTTCTCGGCCCCCCAAACCATTTTTCCGGCTGAGGTCCCAATTACCGGGTGTTTTACTCCCCAACCAGTGTGACGGGGGACACCCCCCAAATTCCCACCTCAGAGGCGTCTGCCGGCCCAAAAATTCCTTTTGGAAGTTTGGCGCAACGAGCTTTGGGGTCTAATTGCAGAGAAAAACTCTTTCAGATTTTTTAAAAGGGTTTAGTTCGGCCTCGGGTTCCCCCTTGCCCAATAGGGGAATTGGCCCCTTTTTGGGTTAGCTCTTTTTAAGGGGGGTGTATGGTTGGGAAAAAGGGGTTGGGGCCAAATTCCTATGTACCCCTGCGATCCCAAGAAAAGCCCTGCCCTGTTTTTGGGAAAACCCGGTTTGGGGCCAATTCCTAATTGCTTAAAGGGTTTTGCCCTTTCGGGGGGTTTGATGCCCCCCCCTCCCTTTTGTCATAGCCTATTGGGCGAGCCTCCTCTAGCCCTAGGGCCCAAAAATTTTTTGGGTTTGGGCATTTAAACCCTGCTGCCCTTTTTGGAACCCAAAGGGGTGGGGGCCCTGTACTCTGGGTAGGGGGTTTTTCCCCAGCCCGGTCCCTTAATACCACCACATCACCCAAATTTAACCCGGAAAACATATTTTCGGGGTTTGAGGATGACGTCCTTTCATCCTCTGGATTGGGCCGGAGCCCATGTAGGCCAAAGGGGAAAGGGGACAAACATAATGAAAGTGCCCCATCGGGGGTGGAAAAAGCAGTTTTCCCCCTTTGCTTCCTTTTTTGGGGGAGGGGCCCCTCCCCAATACCCCTTGGTCAGGTAAAAATGGATTAATTTTCCTTTGGCAGGTCCTGGGCCGGGTTCGGAAAAAAACCATTCCACCCGGGGAATCGGGTAGGATCAAATTTTGATAGCTCATTGAGCTTCCCAAAAAAATTGCGGGGTTTGGGAAAGGGCTTAATCAGGTTTCGGAAATAAAGCATTATGGGGGCCGGGGCCTCCCAAACTTTGGGCCTTTTTTATGACCCCCATTTTTTAGCTTTTTTTCAATTTCCCTCAGCAATCGTTTGGGCCTCGGGGGCCTTTCAGGCCCCCTTTTCGGCCTCAAACGTACCTTCTGGCCAGGTTCTGTGAGGGATGTCATGTGAAATAACTTCATTTCCTCCCTGGAATTTTCGAAAAAACCTGTTTGTTTCCCTTTGTAGGAACCCCCTTAGTTTCCTCCCTCCCGGGGTTTGGGAAAATTTTGACTCAGGGGTTAAGGCCGGGGGTAACTCTCCCTTTGGGGCACCCCTAATGTCTCTAAACCCCCACAGATTTTGGGACGGTTTTTTCCCGGGTTTAAATTTAATTTGGGAAAGGGGTAAAATTTGATAGGTTTCCTTTTTAAACCAGGCGGGAAAGGGGCCCTTTTAATTTCCCCTCACTGTTCCCTTTCCCGAAAATCTCATGGGGGGCCCATCCCAACTTCACCAGAAATTTGCTTTGGGCCCTTTGGGTAAAAGTAATAGTACCCGGTCGCCGGGGCTGAAACACTTTGACCCTTGCCCGACTGTTGTATACTCGGGCCGGGGTTTTCTTGCGCTGTTTGCAGGTTTCACGAAATTATGGGTTTAAAACCGGGCCCCCAACCCTGTCCTCCCCATTTCACCCGATGGTGCTCAATAAACCACCCCTTTAAGGGGGGTATTTTCCGGGCTCCCGGGTTTTTTTGGTTTAATGCCCAGGACCCCCCGGGGTTTTTTCCCCAAATAAGGAGCCAAAGGGGTGGGGGAATCCTGTGGGGGGCCCCTGGGGGATTTCCCCTTACCGAGAACTTTGAGGTAGGGTAAGGGGACGGCCCCAATCTCTCCCACCCTTATCTCCCACCTTTTTGGGCCCATCGCCTTTGGGTTTTATTAAATTTTCCCCAGCCCAAACCCGGGTCGGGGGAATGATAAAATGGGGTTTGGGGGGGAAAAGGGAATTTTTGGAAAAATTTTAAAGTAGGGGGAAAGGGGTTCCCTTGGTCCCCTTAGCCCATAAAAAGGGGGTGCCCTGGTCTTTTTAGTATCCCCTTTGGGGATACCCGTGCGGGGGTGAACTTTTGGGAAACAGCCCTTAGCAAATTCCCTTTGGGAGGAGGTGTTCTAAGGGGAAGGGCCCTCGGGGATAGCGAGTGGGCGTAGTGGGAGGACCACTAAAGATGGCTGATGTCCCGGGCTGATTTTGGGGGGGCCCTTTAAAAAGGTCCATCCCGAGCCTCTCAAAGGGGCCTTATTATTGGAAGGGGGAATTGGGGGGGTTTCCGAAAGGGGGGTTTAGGGGGGGTTTAATTTTGGGAACTTGGGCGGGGACTGGAGTTTTCCCTTCAATTGCCCGGGGAAAATTTCCCCTGGCCCAGAAAAAATTAGCTCCACTTTTCCCCCGGGTTTCCCCACCCCTAAGTGCCCCCCCAACCCCTTGGGAGTGGGCTAGCTCCAAAACCTGGCGGACATGTGACCGGGGCCCCAAAAAAACTGCTCTACCATTGGGTTGGGGTTTTTTTTTTACCCGGTACAGCATATTGTTGTTGACCACAAAATGGGGGAAAAACCCAAAAACTCTCGCCGGGTTTCCCTGGGTTTTCCAAATCTATTACCTTAACTTTTTTTAAAGGGCATGCTCCAAGTTTGGGTCCCTCGCTGCCCCGGGTGCCAAATTTCCCCGGGGATATTTGGAAAAGGGGGCAAACTCTAGCCAGGGGGGACTTTTTTCCGGGGTTTCCCCAGCCAGGACGGGGAAAAGGGGAAAACCCATCGGGCCCTCTGGTCCCGGTGCTTTACCATTCCCCTTTCCCAAAAGGGATATGGGGCACACTTTTTATTTCCCACAATTCCAGAACAAGGGGAAAAATCACCCCTAGGGATTATACTTTGGGGTAAGTGCAACGACAGCCGGCTCATGTGTGGGCGGGCCGCAGGGGGGTCTTTAGGGTCATTTTTCCGGGGGGTTGGGGTTGTCCCGGGGGGGTCCCCGTGTACACGATCACCCTATAGGGCCCGGGCCGGAGTTGGTTTGCGCCCACCAGCCGGGCCCTGCCCAGGGTTACCAAACTTCCGGAGTCCATGAGGGCTTGTCCCGGTGTGTCCTTTTTTTAAATGGTGAAAACCCCGCCGTTTTCCCCCCAGTCTAAAATGTGGTGGTGAAAGGGAAGGGCTTTGAATACAATGTCGTACCCCCTTTTTAAAACCCCATATTCATGGGTTCCCCCAAATTTAGGACACTGTGGCGGATGTGTCCGGCCCCTTTCCCATCCCCAAAGCAGATGAGGGGGGCCCGGGCTTGGGCAAGAGCGGTTTTTTTGGGGTTGGAAACCTTTCCCCCCCTTTTCCCCACCCACCCGGGGATCCCCCCCCCCTCAGGGACCCTTAGGCCCCCCTTTTTGGGGACGGGGGAACAGTCTTCCCCCTTGGGCTGACTCCGGTGGTGAAAGCCCCTTGGAGGAAACTCCTCGGGGGCCCACTAAACCTCCAAAATTGGAGACAAGTTCGTCCAGGCTTTTGGGGTCAGGGGCCCCCACCCCCCGGGCCTGGTTTCCCACGGGTGGGGGCCACCCCACGAAGTGGCACGACGACCCGCTCTTTCCCCTTTGGACAGCTGTAAGATTGGGGCTGCACCCCTTTTGGGGTTGGTGAGGGGGGAGGGGTCAAAACTTCTGTGCCCCGGAGGGCCCTTTGCTGGTTTCGAATTCCCAGGCGGGGGGAACTTAGGGGGCCCGGGGACCCCCAAGAGAAAACCCCCAGTCGGGCTGGGGATCCCCCCTTTTTTACCCGGGCCGTGTAGTCCTTGGGTTTTCAGTCTCGGGTCGAAGTAGGCCTTTTGTGGCTCCCCGTAAGAAAAGGGGGGCCCAGGACGTTGGGCCCATGGTCACAGGGAGTGTTCTCTCTCGGCCCGTTCGTCTCAAGGTGCCGAGATATGCCTCCACGTCATCATCTTTGGGGGAAATTTTTCGTTAGAACTTGCAGGGACCACTTGACGGGGCATGGAGGGCCCCCCTGGGTGCCCCCCCGGTCTTGTATCAGGACTGGAGCTTCTGCTGTTGAGCCCCGGAATTCCTGTTGTTTCTTTAAAAGGGTGCCCGGTGTGTCTCAATCAAAGGCGGTTGGTTTTTTGCTTGGGCCCGGGCCCGGGTTTCCGGGGGGGGCCTTCTGTTGGGTTGCCCCCCATTAGCTGGAGGTTGGTGTTTTTCCTGTTTTTAAAATGCTTCACCAGCTCATCCTTTTGGGTGTCCCCCGCTGGTTGGGAATGTTGCGCTTTAAACCCCCCGACAAAATT
This sequence comes from Phyllomedusa bahiana, assembly GCA_025379985.1. Lineage (NCBI taxonomy): Eukaryota > Metazoa > Chordata > Amphibia > Anura > Hylidae > Phyllomedusa > Phyllomedusa bahiana. The sequence goes on from JAODAL010012732.1 coordinate 12,258, forward strand.
TTTGGAAACCCCTTTTCGTTTCCTGTCTCTTTAAGAGAAAAAAAGTCTCTTTAAAAGGCCCCTAGCTCCTCACCATGTTTTGAGCTTTTAAAAGTTCCCGGGTTCCCCCCATGAGTCCTTTTAGGCTGAGACAGAGGCAAAAAAGGGCCCGGTAAAACGGCTGCTTGGCTCCCCTGGGTTTATTTAAACGCAGAACAAAACCCATGGCCAAAAATGCCCAGCAACAACAAAAAACAAAAAAGACTTGCTCGTTTTGAAACCAAATTGCTAAAAATGGGGGTAGTTCCCTCCCCTATCACCTTGGGTTTGGTTTCCCACAGGCTTTCCCCGTGTGAAAAACTTTCCCCGCCCGAAGGGAGGGGGCTGGAGGTACAGGCCACGCCCGGGAAACTTACCGGGTGACCTTTTTGGAGCCAGGAAAAATTTCCCGGCTTTGGGGCATGGGGAGTAAAAAACCAAAACCCCGCCCCTTTGCTTAATTTCCCCAAAGAAAGGCCAACCCCGGGGAATGGTTGGGAGCCCCTAATAACGGATTTTTTAAATAGGTCGACAGTTTTTTTCTTCGACATCTATTTATCAACGGCCTTTCACTCCACCAAAAGGGTGGGTTATTTTGGTGGCATTTGGGCCCGGACCCCCCCAGACAAAAATGTCCCCAAAACCCGGGGGATATATTTTCTCCCTTGTAGACCTTCCAAACCTTTTTTCGGGGCCTTTCAGGTTTTATATTTAATATTAAAATCTCATTTCATTACTTGACAAATTTTGAAAGTTGGGGGTTGAAGGGGGTTTGGTGGGCCCTTTTTTAAACATTTTTTTATGGTCTCAACCCATCTTGTTGGTGGCCAAAGCCCTTCAAAAAAACCACACCCAAATGAAACCCAACTGCATAACGGTCTGGAAGGGAAAACCAGGTTGTTGCCCCCCCTAAACTAGGTGTAGCCCCCTCTAGCCAGGTTGTAGCCCCCCTTTTCCAGGGGAGTGCCCCCCCCCATTGCCCCGGTTTAAATGCCCCTTTATCCAAAGGTTTGTGCCCCCTTTTAGGCGGTGAAATTTACCCCATTTGCGGGAGAGTCCCGCCCAGATCGGGAGAGTTGGCATCTATGTCGTTAAAAAACTGGAGGAGTGGTGAGTGGTTACCTATAGATTGTAGCAAAGCTGTTTTCTATTGCAGCTTGTTCTTGAACTAGTGACACATTCTAAAGGGCACTTTTTTTTCCCTTTCTACTGTAATCATCTGTGGTGTTCTGACAGGACCTGTGGAATTAGGTGTGTTCTGACAGGACCTGTGGAAGTAGGTGTGAGTTCTGATGGGACCTTTTGGAGCACATGACTGTGGGAGGGGTTAGCTTGTGTCAGCAGGTGTAAATTCCAGCAAACAACTCAAATAAGCTTGGCTTATTGGAGCTTGGTTTAACAGAGTGAAGGTGACAGAGTGAGGTGAAAAACTGGAAAACCTTATTACTTTACTTTAATCTAATTAACCTTTCTTTTATAAATCTTCATTGTTGTTGCACTGGGATAATGGGCAGCTTCACTGGCAATTTCCAGCAGTGCACAATCTGCCTTATGTATGCACTACTGGAGCAGGAGGTCCAGGGTGACTACCGCTGTGGCAGATGTGAGCATGTTGCTACTCTGGCAGCTCACATTTTAGATCTACAGGAGCAAAATGCAACACTGAGGACGATTGACAATGAAGAAAAGAGTTTGCTACTCTTGGAGTAAACAGTTAGTGGGCTAATTGTTGAGGGTGGAGTATTGGATCAGCAGGAGGAGCTGTGTAGCTGGGTTAATGTAGTTAGGGTGGAGTTCTAGGGATACCAGAAAAAGGAAAGCCACTTCTCTCCTGAGATTCCTACCAAAATTGCCAAGTTGGGTGATAATGCTAGGGAATTAGTCTCTGAAATAGCAGGCCTAGTGGACACTGCTCTTCCTTGCAGCCGGAAGAGCAGTCCAGCTAGTAGTCGGGGGGATGGGAGTGCAGGTAGGAAAAGACAGTTAGTAGTTGTAGGGGATTCAATATTCTGGAAGACAGATAAAATAATTTGTTGCCAGGACCGCCGCAACCGAATGGTTTGCCTATCTCCCTGGTGCCAGGGTTTGGCATGTTGTGGACCGGGTGAATAAATTACTGGGAGGGGCTGGCGATGACCCAGCTGTCGTGGTCCATGTTGGAACCAATGATGGAATACACGGTAGATGGAGGATCCTAAAGAACTAGGATCAAAGCTGAAGGGAAAGACCTCCAAGGTTGTGTTCTTCGCAATACTGCCTGTGCCATGCACTACTCAGGAAAAAAACACGGGGGCTCAGGGAGTTAAATGCATTGCTGAGTCTTTGTGTAGGACAGAAGGGTTTGGGTTCATAGAGCACTGGGCTGATTTTTCATTGGGGTACAATCTGTTTTCTACAGATAAATAGCACCGGAAGTGGGTCTGCTGTGCTGGGGGAGAGAATTCTAGAAGGTGTGTGGGAGTATTTAAACTAGGGATGAGGAGGGAGGACAATATCGAAAAATAATGGGTAGATAGGGTAGAAAGTGGGCAGACTACATTGGCGGGTGGGAGGTGGAGTAGACCAGTGGATAAAGATCCCCTGTTTTGCAAAACCCGCATTGGAAAAATATTTGGTGTCCACATATCTCATGTAATCTCATGCCATCTACTAACTGTGTAAAAAAATGATCACAATGCGTCCACTAATGGTATAATGTATAATCCCATGCCATCATCTGAAAGGGTAATGTATAATCCCATGCCATCTACCGAAGGAGAGATGTATAATTCCATGCCGTCAGCTGAACGGGTAACGTTTAATCCCATGCTGTCTACTGAACGGGTAATGTATGATCCTATGCCGTCTAATGAACATGTTAGATACAATCCCGAACCATTGACGGAAAGTGTAAAACTGGAAGGGAACTTAAAATGTCTATTCACAAATGCCAGAAGTCTTGCAACCAAAATGGGGGAACTTGAGGCGCTAGTTGTAGAGGAGCTGATTAATGTGGTTGGTATTGCTGAAACATGGCTGGACTCCTCGCATGATTTGGCTGTCAACCTGCAAGTTTTTAATCTATTTAGGAAAGACAGAGAGAACAGGAGGGGAGAAGGAGCGTTTTGTACGTAAGGAGTGATAAGAAGGCAAATGTGAAAGAGGAGATAGAGGATGGAGTAGCTAAAGATGTGGAAACATTGGTTTGGGGTTTTAAATACAAAGAGGGGTGGGGGATGTTAAGGCAGAAAATATTATTTTTGGTGTAATCTATAGACCCCCGAACATCACTGTGGAGATAGAAGAACAGGTGCATATTCAAATGGTGTGGGCAGCATAAGCGGGTACAGTGGTAATAATGGGCGATTTTAATTACCCAGGCATTAACTTGGGTCACAGTTCTGCATCAACTGAAAAGGGAAGGAAGTTCCTCAATCTGTTAGAGGATAATTTTATGGGGCAGTTTGTGGAGGAACCCACTAGAAGTGATGCTCTGTTGCATCTGGTAATTTCTAACAAAGCAGAAGTTGTTGGAGCGGTCACGGTTTCTGGAAATCTAGGTAACAGTGACCACAATATAATTACCGTATATATTCGAGTATAAGCCGACCCGAGTATAAGCCGAGGCACCTACTTTTGCCCCAAAAAACGGGAAAACTTATTGACTCGAGTATAAGCCTAGGGTAAAAAATGCAGCGGCTACTGGTAAATTTTAAAAATAAAAATGGATACCAATAAAATTACATAGGCAGTTTAATATACCCCATAGGCAATTATAGGCAGATATATGGCCCTATAAGGCAGCTGTAGGCAGGTATAGGGCCGGCTGTAGGCAGGTATAGGGCCGGCTGTAGGCTGGTATAGGCAGCTGTAGGCAGGTTTGGGAAGCTGTAGGCAGGTATAGGCAGCTGTAGGCAGGTATAGGGCCGGCTGTAGGCAGTTATATGCAGTTGTAGAGCAGGTATAGGGCCGGCTGTAGGCAGGTATAGGCAGCTGTAGGCAGGTATAGGCAGTTTAAAAAATAAAAAAACAATCACCTGGCTCCCCGCTGCTCCGTCTCCCTTGCCGCTCCGCCTCCTCGCTCGCCGGCCTCCCACGCGCTGTCCTGTCTTCCCGGCACAGGCGGGTGACATCATCAGGCTGCGCACGCAGCGTGATGACACACGCTGCCTGTGCTGGGATCTCAGGACAGCCGCGAGTCTGCGGCCGCCCGGAGGCCACTGCGGAGCACGGAGCGCTCGCTCTGTGCCCCGCAGTGGTATCCCTTCACCTATATGCCTCCGGAGGAGTCGAAATATAGGTGAAGGGATCGCGGACAGTGCCCGGACCACCGCAGCGCCCGGACACTGTGCGCTCACTCGGCCTTCAGTTATATGCGCTCCCTGAGGAGCCGCATATAACTGAAGCGTCCCTGTCAGCACTCGGGCCATCACTGCGCCTGAGTGCCGACAGTGACTCGAGTATAAGCTGAGGGAGATTTTTTCAGCACATTTTTTGTGCTGAAAAACTTGGCTTATACTCGAGTATATACGGTAATTGTAGCGTAAACTGGAAAAAAGAAAAACCGAGCCAGAGGGCAAAAACATTTAATTTTAAAAGGGCTGGTCACTGGGGACCAGGAGGAGGCAGGGGTACTAAATAGGTTCTTCAGCTCAGTATATACTAACAATGAGAAAGTAGTTGATGGTGGTGGGCCAAGTGCAGATGTAGGTGGTGCCAGTACTGTTTATACATCAGCTGCTATAATTAATTGGCTCAGTGTAGAAAAGTCCAAGTCAAGTTAAATAAACTAAATGTGAACAAGGCTCCAGGCCCTGATGGCATACACCCAAGAATTCTGAAAGAGCTCAGCTCCGTTATCTATGTGCCCCTGTACATGATATTTAGAGATTCTCTTGGGACGGATATAGTACCAGGAGACTGGCGCAAGGCAAATGTAGTTCCCATCTTTAAAAAAGATGTCTTGCCCAGGTAATTATAGACCAGTAAGTTTAACATCTGTTGTGGGAAAAATGTTTGAGGGGCACATAAAGGACTATATACAGGAAAAAATGTGGACAAATACAATATTATAAGTGATTGACAGCATGGTTTTACTAAGGACAGAAGTTGTCAGACCAATTTTGATCTGTTTTTATGAAGAGTGAGTAGAAGTCTGGACAGTGGGGGCAGCTGTGGATATTGTTTTTTAGACTTTGCAAAGGCGTTTGACACTGTCCCCTCATAAGCGTTTGTTGGGTAAATGAGAATCCATTGGGTTAGAAATAGCAGTGTGTAATTAAATCAAAAACTGGCTATCGGATCGTATTCAGAGAGTGGTGGTAAATGACACCTACTCTGAGTGGTCCCCGGTTGTGAGTGGTGTGCCGCAGGGCTCAGTATTGGATCCTCTTTTATTTAATGTATTTATTAACGATATAGTGGAAGGGATTAATAGCACGGTGTCTATTTTTGCAGATGACACCAAGTTATGCAGGGTAGTGCAATCTATGGAAGATGCTCATAAATTGCAAGCACACCTGGACACACTGAGTGCTTGGGCATCCACTTGGCAAATGAGGTTCAATGTGGATAAATGTAAGGTTCTGCATCTGGCTAGAAATAATCTGCAGGCATCATATATCCTAGGCGGAAAAAAACTTGGAGAATCGCTTGTTGAAAAAGATCTGTGCGTTCTTATAGATCATAGACTACAGAACAGCATGCAGTGTCAATCAGCTGCCTCTAAGGCGGTAAGATATTGGCGTGTATTAAAAGAGGCATGAACTTGCGGGACAAGGATGTAATTCTACTGCTGTATAAAGCATTGGTGCGACCTCACTTAGAATATGCTGTTCAGTTCTGGGCCTCAGTTTATAGAAGAGATGTAATGGAGCTAGAGAGAGTGCAAAGACGAGCAACCAAACTTATAAGGGGAATGGAGCATCTTAGTTAGTAGAATTGAACTTATTTAGTCTTGAGAAAAGACGGCTTCGGGGGGGGGACATGATTAATTTATATAAATGTTCCCTACAAAAAGTATGGGTAAAAAATATTTCAGGTAAAGCCCCCTCAAAAGACAAGGGGATATTCCCTTCGGCTAGAGAAAAAAGGATTCAATCTCCAGAGGAGAAGGGCGTTCTTTACTGTAAGAACTGTGAATCTGTGGAATAGCCTGCCTGAGGAGCTGGTCACAGCAGGAACAGTAGAGAGTTTCAAGAAAGGCTTAGATAACTACCTGAAACTAAAAAATATTAATGCGTATGTAGCTATATAATATTCTGGATCCTGGCTGGTGACGGTTCTGTGGTCAGAGATAGGGTCTCCCCTGGAGCGGATTGGTTCTTGCCTTGTGGGTTTCAGGGCATTAGCCAGTGGGGAGGCTGGGCTTAGAATCCTTGTCTCCCTCCCTTCAAGCACATTTTACCCACCCTTGGTTAAACTTAAAGGGGATGTATCGCTTCCTTACTTCGGCTCATTCACTCTTCTCTCAGCTTCTCAACCTCTGTGAATGTAGGGGGCGTTTCTTCCCCTCCCAGCTGGAGTTCATCATCCCCCCACTGCTGGATTGAGACTCCCCCCCCCCCTCCCCTCTGAGTCCACATATCACTGTGTCTCTCCCTATCAGTCTTATTTATAAGAGCTGTATACATACCCACAGGCTGCATTCAATCTAATCTGAGCACTGATCTCCTCTCACAGCTGGAGATGTATTACAGCTTTCTAAGAACCGCACAGATCTGCGTGTATGCAGGAGAGTTAGGCACAGGGTCAAAACTGTCATGTTTTCTCATTGTACAATCTGCTGAAGTCTGTTTCTGCTAGGTGTGGAGACAGAAAAAATGCTACGGCCCCTAACTCTGAGTCATTCTGTACAGCCCATGAATCGACCCAGGGGCTGTACAGAATGTAAATGAGCTCTCAACTAGTGAAATGCAAGGAGGAGGGATTAGACCCACACTGGATATCAGTGTAAATAAAAACACAAGATAAGGGACACTGTGAGAACTAGGAAGCTTTGCTAATGACATCCAATTGCAAAGTTGCTTGTTTCCACTGTCCCCTTATTCTGAAGACCATTTAATGAAACGATAACACCCCTTTAATGGACACATGTCTTTTTTTCAACCGTACTATGTAACTATGGTATATATATATATATATATATATATATATATATATTATATTTTATATAATATATATATATATATATATATATATGTGTGTGTGTAAAGTATAGTATATAGCAAATAGAATATTGTCACATGGCCACTAATACAGTTTAAAATAAAATGTAGAAAAACAGTGCTATATCCATCCACCTGATGTTAGACAAAAACAATGCATACTTTACTCATAATACTGTTTGTGTATTTATTCCAGACCTGGTTTATAGACATAGGAGTATAGTGGTATAGCCATTAATTTCAGTTGTTGGCCCAACCACAGATCAGGTTAAGATCACACTTGAGATTTCCGCCAGCATTTACAAAGGATTTGAGCAAAAATGTACGTAAACATATTAACCACTAAACAAAACATTTGTATGGTTTATGTTACACTAATCTCCTTGGACACTGGATCTTTATTCTAACCCCACATCAAAAGAAGTGTGTTTGCTATGGTTAAGAACTTGATACTAACAAGCAATTCATACAGTAGGCTTTTGTTTCCAATCTTCTTTTATTTTTTCATGATTCCAATGAATTCCTGATGTGCTCTCTATTCCACTGCAATCTTCTGTTTTACAATTAAATATTTGGCAGTTATCTGTCATTCTTAGCCAGAGATAGTTTTTCTTGGAAATTACAACTGCCTGCTGAGAAGCGATGTGAAGGCTGGATAACCCCAGAATCCATGTTGTTGTCTATCAGTAATTAGTAATGAAACGAATCACAACTATTGATTCCACCTAATGGTTAGTCTGTTATCCCAGTCCTAGTAACAGGATTAATGGTGGTGTCATAATAAATACTTTCAGTTGTCCTTTAAGCAGAAAGTATATTCATTTACTAAGCTGATTTTACTAGCATGTATTTACAACTGCAAACTAATTTGTTACAGATCAGTAGATGTTGGACTTGTTTCTGAATATGGGCATTACCATTTCCACATAATTATTACGGTCTGATCCAATTTTGCTGTTGAAATTTTGAAAAGCTCTCCATTTCAAGTTTCTTTACATGAAGGTACAAAAATGTCTGTACTAGGCATAGTATAGACATAATACACAAATCTACAGTTTTACTATTTTCTGTAATTTAAAATGTCATTTTGGCAAGCTTGTAAGTTCCATCAATGCAATAAGGCAACATTCAGTTTTAACCCCTAAAGGTCCACAACATCTTCGTTTTTCATTCCAAGAGCCATAAACTTTTTATTTTCCTGCCAACATTTCTTTAGGATAGATTGTTTTGCGGGAAAAGTTATATTTTTAATGGTACCATTTAATACACCATAATGTTTTAGGGAGATAAAACTTTTTTTTTTTGCAGAATGGAATTGGAAAAAAAATCAATTATGCAATTTTTTGTGGGTGGTTGGGGTTGTTTTTTTGACGTTCATATAGTGAAATAAATGACATGCTATATTTTTTCTGCAGGTCAGAACAATTCCATAGATAAACAAATTTATATTTTTATTGTTTTTCTTCTTTTAAAAAAAATGTGCTTTCCATTGTCATTTTCTGAGACCAGTAACTTAATTTTTATTTCATTGGAGCTGTATGATTGCTCATTTGTTTTTATTGGTACCAATTTGTGTTGTATGAGACTTTATCACTTTTTATTCCATTTTTTTAAGTTTTATTTTTTCCCAATATTTAATCCCGATAGGGGACTTGAACGTGCAATTTCTTGATGTGCTACTGTATACACTACTTACAAAAAGTTAGGGATATTTGGCTTTTGGTTGAAATTTCAGAATGAACATAAAACTTCTTGAAAAATTGTTATCAAATGAATTAAATGAGACCATATCTTCACTTTAGAATGCAATGGCCTCTCAATGGCGAGGTACTGTTGATCAATTGTAAGGTGTTGTCTAGGTCTTATGATGGCAAAATGTGAGCAGCATGATGAGGAGGACTGTTTAAATCACAATTCAAATTGATCCCCTAAATTATTATTCAAGGATCAAATGCCTGCTGTGAATTTTGCCATTAAGCTTCTTGTTAGAGATCAGCAAGTTGTGCAAAAAGTACTGAATTATTGAATAGTTGGACATTTGCATTCTAAAATTAAGAGATGGTCTCATTTAGTTCATTTAAGAAAACATTTCAAGAAATTTTATGTTCATCCTGATATTTCAGCTAAAAGCTGAATATCCCTAACTATCTGTAAGTAGTGTATAGCAATTTCATTGAACTTTTATTAGAGACTTACTATGGCAGAATATAATAACAATATATTAATGGCAACATTCAGTTTTAACCCCTTAAGGTCCACAACTTCATCGTTTTTTTATCCCAGTATTCCAAGAGCCATAAACTTTCCTTATTCTAAAGAGCTTTAGTAATTTTGAACTGGATTTATGAAAGCAGTTACATGAAATGAGGTTAACAAGTATATCTTCTTCAGAATACATTGAGCGTATAGTACCCAAAACTATTTATCGAGGTTAGGTCAAAAAAAAAAATCAAACCAGGACAGTATAGCAACATACAATCTGCGCAATACAGTCATCTTATATGCAGTCCTTAACATGAAAGTGTGCTATAGTGAGAAATCGGTGGCAGGTTTAGCCATTTCAGGCGCAATTCGCCGTTGCTTCTCAGCTGTTGTAAAGAAGAAGACAAAATCCCGTTTGCATGTACATTATGAATTAGAGAACAACTTCATAACAAATAAATCATAAGCCGTAACCTACGGGAAAGTGGCCGGTCTCAACAGCAATTACTTCAATCAACCATCTATCCTCTTCCAGATGGAAGAGTTCCATAGATTTGAAGAGGTGTAAAGATCAATGACCGAAGGACCGATATTGGTCAGTCTGGCAAAACGCAAGCCAGTCTTCCCATAACTGGAGGTGTTTCGTCGCCAATTTGGGAGTGTCATTTCGCAACTCCTCCATTCGCTGTAGTGCATGGACCTCCTTTAGCCATGCGGAGATAGTCGGCTCCGAAGTCGACAACCACAACCGCGGTATAACTATCTTCGCGGCCAGGATCAAGAATGAGAGCAAGTGAGCCCTGAGAGCAGATGTCGGGAGAGGGATATTGAAGAGAAATAAGGCGCCCGGGTCATTTGGCACTCTAACCCCAGTAATGGAGTGGATGAGGTCCAGCACTTTCAACCAGTAGGGCTGGATCTTTGAGCAGCCCCACTAGATATGAGACATTGAGCCAACAGCGGATTGGCAACGCCAACATGTGTTAGAGGCCCCAGGGTATAGGGAATGTAATAAGGCTGGAACTCTGTACCAGCGCGTGATAATTTTATAATGCAACTCCTAGGCTTTAACAGAGGCGGATGATTTATGTGTTAGAAAGAATGCCTTCTCCCAGTCCTCTGCTTCAAAAGTTCTCCCCAATTCCCTCTCCCAGCTCCTTTGGAATGGATATCTCTGTACAGTGGGGGGTTGCACCAATCCATAGACTCTTGAGAGGGTACGTCTCCCAGCGGTACCCCACAGACACCACTCCCCGAAAGGCGAGAGGGGCCTGTGTAGATCCAGTGAGGTCTTAAAGGCACCGTATAGACTGCGTAATTGATAATAATTTAACCTAGAAAAAGGTTGACACTGTTGGTTCACCCGCTAGGTCTTGGTAGGATCTAAGGGAATCATCTGCAGTCACTCTCTCAAAAAGAGCAGAGGTAGGATCCGCACCCAACAGTGAAGTCAGGGCTGTGGCTATAGGTCTCATTACACCCGGGTTACCCACAATAGGTGTGAGTGGTCCCCCCGGCCGGAACAGGGTCATTTTAGAAGGAAGGCTCTACTTACTGCTATAGCGGTGCGGGTCACCAGTGGGGTCTGGTGAAGGAGTTTTTTAGGCATGTGTAGGGCCGGCAGCCAGGGGAGTGCTGCCACTGGAGCACCATACATTTGAGATTCAAGTTGGACCCACAGTTTGGAAGAGACATTATGAAAAGAGTCCAAAACCCGTGTCATAGTTGCCGCCAGGTAATAGGCTTGCAGGTCCGAGAGAGCTAAGCCTCCCTCTGCTTTGGGCCTAATGAGTATGGAGTGCGCCAGCCTGGGATGTTTCTGGGCCCACACAAAGTTTGAAATCAGCTTACGCAATGTAGCAAAGGAGTACTTGGGGAGCAGAACAGGAATGGCTTGGAATAAATACAAAAGTCGAGGGAGGACATTCATTTTAATTATGTTAATGCGTCCAATCCAACTAAAGTCCCTCCTGTCCCATCTCAACAAGTCACGATTGAGAATGCTGAGCATTGGGGTGAAATTGAGCTCAAAGGTTTTTTCCAGGCATGCGGGGATATGGACCCCGAGATATTTGAAGGAGTTTGTGGCCCACGAAAGGGGAAAGGTGGACTTCAGTTGTCGCAGTGCGCTATCCGAGATGTTCAGGCCCAGGGCCACGCTTTTAGTCATATTAATTTTGTGATGACTAAAGGAGCCAAACTGTTGTAATACCCTAAGTGCTACTGGCAGTGACTCCAGTGGTTTTGACAGAGCAGCAAGTCATCTGCGAAAGCCGAACATTTAACCTGTTTGTTGGCAATGCAGATCCCATGTATAGACGCGTCGGCCCTTATGGCTTGCATGAGATGCTCCATCGTCAGGATATAGAGTAAGGGGGACAAGGGGCATCCCTGCCTGGTACCATTGCCTATCACAAAGGGGGAGGAGAGCATGCCATTAACCCGGATCTGAGCCTGCGGAGAGTGATATAAGGCCAGGATACGGTTCATCATCGCCGGTCCCAGCCCCAGTCGCTCCAAGACTCCTCTTAGAAAGGACCAATCCACACGGTCGAAAGCCTTTTCGGCATCTAAGGATAAGACTAAGCATGGCAGTTTGGTGGAGTGGACATGTTGGAGAAGGGTGAATGTTTTTAGGGTGTTATCCCTTGCCTCTCTGCCGGGAACAAATCCAACCTGGTCCAGATGGATCCATGAGTCCAAAAATGTGTTAAGCCGCAGAGCTATCATCTTGGCGAATAGTTTAGCATCTGTGTTTATGAGGGAAATAGGGTGATAACTGGGACATAAGGCCGGGTCCCTACCCTCTTTTGGGATCACTGTGATGTATGCTTGAAGAAAGGCCGGATCAAAGTGTGCTCCTCGCGAGACTTCATTGAAGGCCGCCAGGAGAGGAGGGGACAGGTCATCAGCTAAGGTTTTATAGAAGAGGGCAGTGTAGCCATCCGGACCGGGGCTTTTCCCAGAGGGAAGAGAAGAGATTGCTCGCTTAAGTTCCTCTGGGGCAAATGGTTCCTCCAGAGAGGCAAGGGACTGCGGGTCTAGTGGGGGAAGGGCGGTTTTGGAAAAAAAGCTTTTTAGGGCAGCCCGATAATCCTGATTTTCAAAAGTATTCGCAGTGGGACGGAGGTTATAGAGACTCGCATAATATGCATGGAATTCTTTCAGTATATCTCTGGTGAGGTGTACCAAACGACCATTCGAGCTTTTGATACAGGGGATAAATAGGGAGGCTCTTTTATCACGCAGGGCATGGGCTAAGTATTTACCGGGCTTGTTGCCCCAGGTGTAGAGGGAGCTTGCACATAGTTGACGATAGCGTTTATGTTTGTGTTCCATTAGTTGTAAAATTTCGTGGCGCGTGCGTATAAGATCTCTAAAGTCCGACTCCATACCAGTGGATTTGTGAGTCGATTCGAGACAGGTCAGTTGCAGCAAGAGAGATTGTAATTTCTGTGCCCTTTCTCTCTTAAGTCTGGCCCCGTGTTTTATGAGGACTCCACGTAAAACACATTTAAGAGCCTCCCACTTAATCTGGGGGGCGGTAGGGTCAGGGGAGTGCGTGAGGCGAAACGACTCAACTGCATTCTTCAGCTCCATTAGGCAGAAGGAGTCGGACAAGAGAGACTCATTTAATTTCCAGGAGAAGGATGGCTTCGTATAATTCGGGAGGATAAAGTCACAATGTACTGGGGCATGATCTGAATGAAGAATATTCCCTATGAAAGCGTGGGAGATCTGTGGCAATAGAGAATGGGCAGGGATTATATAGTCGATCCGGCTATAGGACCTGTGTGGGTGGGAGAAGAAAGTGTAATCTCGCTCATCGGGGTGGAGAAGTCGGCAGACGTCCACCACTTGCATGTCGCGGAGTGACTTTCTGATCTTACTCAGGGAGCTCATTGTCATTGTAGAGCGACCAGATGAGGTATCTAATAGCGGATTCAACGTTAGGTTAAAATCTCCACACAGGATGAGTTGTCCCTGAGCAAAATTGGTGAGGGCGTCTAGAGTCTTGGTGAGGAAGGAGAAGATGCAGGCGTTGGGAGCATAAAGGTTGGCGACCGTGTAGATGTGGCCCTGAATTTTACATTTAATAAACAGGTAGCGAGCGTCAGTGTCCGGAAGTACCTCTAAGACCTGGACCGGCAACGATTTATGGAAAAAGATCGCCACCCCCTTTGTTTTGAGCCATAAACTTTTTATTCTCCTGCCAACATAGCTGTAGCATAGACTATTTTGTGGGACAAGTTATATTTTAAATGGTACCAATTAATACACTGTAATGTTTTAGGGAGCCAAAACATTTTTATTTGCAGAATGGAATTGGGAAAAAAATTCAATATGAAGCAGCCATAGAAGTTTTTATTAGGCCATGGCAACCGAACAGTACCTTATGATCATATTGTGCATTGGCTGATTGGATGGCAGAAGGGGACACCCGAGCCCTTTCTAACTGCTTACATGATGCCGCTGTACTGCCCACAGTATTTAAGCACTTAATGGATGGGATTAAAGTTGTCTCTGATCCTGGGTGCTCATGGTGGGTGTCAGCAGTAATTAACTGCCGGCATGGGCCACGTATGTCCTGGTGCGCTAATGGGTTAACCAATATACAGTATTCCTCCAGTTGCCGTCTATATTATATCAGCTACACACTGAATCTTCTTTATGGAAGGGTAATCAAACAAAACCCTATACAGCAATGTAAATGAGGGGTGGGGAATAACATGTTTTAACAAAGATTGGGAAAAAAATCACTGCTGTCTTGAGTCCCTAGTTTTTTTCCTAAGGGGAAACAAATTTTCTGCAAGTTGTCCCTATCGAGGATGTACAACACAATTTTATTGTGACCAAAGGTCTCTCCTTGAGGAGAAGAACCAATAAATTGGTCGGTGTGACGGTTTACTTGCCATTCAGACCTCACTGACTGTTTTGCATAAAGCAATAGCTTATGGGAAAAGAGCTGAGGAGCTCCACAGCGCACTCTATTGGATGGAGTTATCCTCAGTTCACATGTAGCTCGCAGGAGCCTAGCAATTGAAAGGGATTTGAGCCAAACCAGTTAAGTTCAAATACAGACAGTTGTTTTGGGGTATTTGCCCCTCGTCAGTGCAATGTAGAGCGTACTGGGTGGCTGGGGGAGAGGCGAGAGTGGCTTTGAAAGGGGAAAAGTCTCTCCTTGAGGAGAGGAACTAATAAATTGGTCGGTGTGAGGGTTTACTTGCCATACAAACCACAATGACTGTTCCTGCACTGACGAGGGGCAAATACCCCGAAACAGCTGTCTGTAGTTGAATTCAACTGGTTTGGCTCAAATCCCTTTCACATTGCTAGGCTCCTGCGAGCTACATGTGAACTGAAGATAACTACATCCAATAGAGTCCACTGTGGAGCTGCTCAGCTCTTTTCCCATAAGCCATTGCTTTATGCAAAACAGTCAGTGAGGTCTGAATGGCAAGTAAACCCTCACACTGACCAATTTATTGGTTCCTCTCCTCAAGGAGAGACTTTTCCCCTTTCAAGCACTTGGGTTTCTATAGGGTGCCAGTCTTATGTCATCCCTAGTGCACCAAGAAATTCACATTGTATATTCCCCAACATCAAAAGGCCAGACTGAATTTTGGCTAAAATACACAAAACCACAGCTTGCATTAGGGGTTCTCATGGTCTTGCAAGTCCCGAAACTAACATTCCAAATACATCAAAGAAAAAAATGGAATGAAATTTACTCTAAATCACAGAAGAATGAAGGCTTACTTAACTGGGTTTGCCACAATCTCATTTCATACCTCCTGCATCCAGCTCTTCAGCTCTGTGTGCTCAGAAGGGGGCGTTTGTGATTTGTTTGAATTGCATAATATGTGACCCAGCAGGATGACATCACCAGGCCTTTCCTCTCTTTAGTCAAAGAAAGGTCTGTTTATGTGTAGAACTGTGAGTAGCTACACTGTAGCTTAGAGGTGAAACGTTTGCCTCCAGGCACGAGGGTCCTTGGTTCAAATCCCTGCAGGAACTAAACCTTTGTTTTTTTTTTCTCTTTATCAATGCACACACCTGATTGAGATTTCTTTTTTTAATTTATTTGCACTGTTTGACTAATTAATAAGGAGTACAGAGGACGGGAGTAGAATGACAGCACCTGGGGGTGAACACTCAGTAGCTGCCTGAGAGGAAAGCTGATGTAGGAGCATGTGCGACCAGGTCAGAGGAGCTCTCAGCCCTGGTCGTATCCCCTGGAGACGAGCTGTAAACAGTGGATCACTAAAGGAGCAGCTAAAACAAAAATGGTGCAGAATTTTTAATAATGATGAATGGTGAAAATGTTTATTATTTTATTTACAAACTTCCCATTTTATTTCGTGGCAAAACCCCTTTAAGGACCTTCAGGTAGGACAAAACCAATATCCACTACTACAGAAAGAAGCCACAAAGCAATATGGCCTTTTATTATTATTATTTTTTCCACTATTTAAAACTTTTACCAAAAGTTTAAAAATTCTGGTGTTTTTCCAGGTCTTACAAAGAAGGCTATGAGCTGAAGCCCCATAAAAAGTGCCATACTCTGAGCAAGCGGTATTTAAAAAAAAAATAATAAATTCCTACAAAAACATAAATGCTGTTTATGTAGCTCTTTTATATTAAAGGGGTTTTGCCACGAAGTAAAATTGACGTGGGAAGCTTGCAAATTAAATAATAAACATTTTCATCATTTATCATTGTTAAAAATGATGTACCATTTTTGTTTTAGCTGCTCCTTTAGTGATCCATTGTTTACAGCTAGTCTCCAGGGGATATGACCAGGGCTGAGAGCTCCTCAGTCCTGGTCGCACATGCTCAGACATAACCTCTCCTCTTAGGCAGTTACTGAGTGTTCAAACCCCAGGTGCTGTCATTCTACTCCTGTCCTCTGTACTCCTTAGTAATTAGTCAAACAGTACAAACAAATGAGAAAAAGAAACCTCAATCAGGTTTGTGCATTGATGAAGAGAAAAAAAACACAGGTTTGGTTCCTGCAGGGATTTGAACCTAGGACCCTTGTACTGTGAAGCTGAAAGTTTACCTCTGAGCTACACAATCACTATGTGTAAGCAGTCCTTTCTTTCATTAGAGAGAGGAAAGGCCCTGTGATGTCATCCTGCAGGGTCACATGATTTGCAATTCAAACAAATCACACAGGCCCCCTTCTGTGCACACAGAGCTGAAGAGTTGGATGCAGGAAGTATGTAATGAGATTGTGGCAAAACCCCTTTAAACTGTAGAATTTTAGTCAACAAAAGCACAAATTTAAAATCTCATCACAAATGGTTAAAACAGGGTGTGAATCCAGCCTCCGGGCACGGCCACATGGCAAGTGTAAAATACCAGTCGGATTTTGTTTTAGAATTCAGCAGTATTTTATTATCTTTTGAATGGTGTCAGAGTTTGTGAATTCGCCCATCCCCTTTGACAATTTGCTAGCACACCTTCCACCCCGAAAACCGAGCGAAGATTGTGTATGTTCAGAGTTTTTCGGAATGCTGGCGGTGTGAAAATCCGTCCGGCTGAAAATCCGATCAGTGTAGATTATGGGTGGATATTCTATTATAGTCTATGGGGATGCTTGATTGTCAGTTTTTAGACCGTTTCCAAATCTGCAACCTGTCTGAAAATTTGATGAATAAACTATGCTGTGGGGACATACCCTTATACTTTCTCATTCTTTTTAGAATCATAATGGAAATAGTTAAAAAATAAAATAAAATAAATTGTATTTTCCCCCTATTTAATTGACTATCTCCTCATGGCTGACTGTTAAGTGAGACTTTGGACCACTTCCTGAATCCCTGCTGGCAACACAAGAAGGAGCAGATCCTTGGACTTGTCTGTGAAAAGAGAGATGTCTTTTTATATTGCTTGGAGATTTATATATGTACATGGTCCAAGAGTGAAGAGCAGTCTTTATTATTGGTCCATATGGGCTAGTTTCAGATTTGCACCTACTCAATGGTACACATTTATATATTTTTGTCTTATTTTTGCTGTAGTATCTTTTCTATTGTAGGATTTTGAAATCCTTTTCTGATGTGTTATGGCTGACCACCCATCTTCATGTTTGTGTTTTATATTTTGCATATTGTTATCTACTGATGGGCTTTGTGTATACGCTGAAATACGGGATGTCTCTTACATGCTTTTGAAGAAATAAACCTAGGTTTTCTCTTTCAAGTTCAGTGTGCAGATATTTACTTTTATGGGAAATAACACCCATTACTACTGAGGGATCACATCTCTAAGTAAGTGTTGTATGATCTTCTGTACACAGTGGCTACAATGGTTCTCTTTTGTAAGAGGACCACATCTGGATGCAGGATGGAATATCGTTCATAGACGTATACCTGCATGGTTCTGGTTAACCAGCCCAGCATAGTTTTACATTGATGTTTTACTGGAATGTTAACAGTTTAAGACTTATGGATCGAAATTCTGTACAAGAATGATGAGTATTTAAAACCTTGTGTTTCATATCCCATGCTGCTACCGTATGTCTCCGCTCTACTTCTTTAACCTGTTAAATGCTTATACATAGTGTAGTTTTAACATTCCTAAAAATTGGTGTATGTGTGCAATGTTTGATCAATATGAAAACCTCTCAAAATAAATTGATATATCGCCCCTTTATTTAACCCCGAAGCTTCTGTATGACGACATGATGTATTTTATGAAGAACTGAACAAACACATGTAGAACACGTATACAGGGTTGGTGTGAATGAAGTCTAATCATGTAGGTGAAGCTAATCAAGAAAAGTAGCTGTGTATATAAAAAACCTGTTCCATAAGGAGACACAAATTACAGCTTGCTTATGAAAGGAAGAAGAGTTTGCCTTATGGGGGGCTCCATCATTTCCCTTTAGTGAGGCTTATGTGGATCCAAGTATGTGGCAACTTTACCAAACAGCAGGCAAGTCTCAACCCGTGGTGGGAAGAAGTCCTTGGGGATGGAAGGCAAGAAGTAATCCATAAAAAAGTGATATTCAGTAGCCTTGGAAAGGGAAGTGAATTTAAACTACCTTTATTCCTTTATACATTAAAATACCTAGTTTCAGTTTCTACACATTTTGGACCTGATCTGGCCTTTCATTATTCATCACCCTAATGTGTTTAACCCTCTTAACCCACCACAGTCAAAATAATATGTCTCCTTGTCTTTTTTTCTCCCTGCCCTCCAAGAGCCATAACTTATTTTATTTTTCGATCTACATTAAACATATGATGACTTTTATTTTGCAGAACAAGATGTACTTTTTAAAGATATCATTCATTGTACCATAGACTATACTGGGAAACCACAAAAAAATTCTAAGTCTGGCAAAATGTGAAAAACGATACTTGTGCCATGTTTGCTGGGCGTTCACTCTTCGGTATTCTGCAGGTTGATACCATTCTAGCAATACCAAATATGTAGGGTTTTCGTTTTAGTACCACACAAAAGAATTTAAACATCTTCTACTTTTTAAATTTGGGCTGCAGCGCCATTTTCTGCAACCAATAACTTTTCTGTACTTCCACCTATGAACTTAAGTGAGGGCTCGTTGTTTGCGGGCTGAAATGTATTTTTTATTGGTACCATTTTGGGATGGATGCAACTTTTTTGATCACTTATATTTAAATTTTTAGGGGATGAGAAATTTTCCAAAAAAGCCACTGTTTTGGTGTTTGGATTTTTTTTCTACAGTGATTACCATATGTGATAAATGATGTTATATTTTAATAGATCCGACTTTTATGGACGCGGCGATACCAATTATGTGTAACTCTTATTATTTTATTTGTAAAATGACATAAGGGGGTGATTTCAAATCTTAATGTATATTTTTTATACTATTAAAAACTTCTATTTTTTAACAGTAATATCGCGTCCCCTAAGGTACTTGACTACTAGGGGGCTTGATCGTCAAATGTATACAATACAATACAACAGTATGAACAAAGATGGCCAGATAGCCACCTGGAGCAGATTTGGCATATGAACCCACTCCATAGCGCCTTACCGGCATGGTGGTATATCCATATTTCACCTGTTGGTAAGGGATTAATTTCTGTAATACAAACCTTATTTCTATGATAAACTAGTACGCTAATTACAGCAGAGAAAGGAGGGAATTTAGTAATGTAAGTCAGTTTTCTGGTGTACAAATATTGCAATCCTCATTTGAGAAAAAAAGTTAGTTTGTGTTTTTATGGTGGCTCAGCAGACGGCGTATGGCCTCTTGTAGCCTCACATATTTAATATAATTTTACATCACAAAGTGTCATATACACTGTAGAGGAAATGTTTCCTTCATTTGGGGCACACGGATAGTCACAGTCTCAATAAATTTGTCATATCTTACTCCTGCAGGCCTATGTTTTTGACTGGCATGTAAAACACCAATACATTTATCTTATAATGTATTTGATGTTTTAATTTTGACTGCCATGGCCTTAACCATGGATTTATTTTCCTTAAATGGGTTGTCTCATTACAAAGATTAGCTTTCATCATATAAGGAACGTAATAAAATCTCTCATCAAAAGAGGAATGTATCTGCACTGAGTGCACATAGGTTTCTCTGGTTACTGTCCTGCTCTCTCTGCTCTTAGTCTTATGTGAGAACAAGGAGTGATGTCACCACAGGAGGTCGCACAGGGCAGCTGGTAGCTTGAGAACCCTGTGTGTTATCACTAACAAACAAAGGAGATTAATTACTTTTGATTGTTTACTTTGAGCTCTGAAGCCCTCTGTCCTATAGATTATATCTCCTGCTCTCATGTCGATGCAATTAGAAGAGCTGGGAATACGGAGTGGATATGCTAATCACTGCTATAAAACCATCCACAGCCTAACTAGGAATAGGGGGGAACGGTAATTTTGAAGCTACGTGCAGCTCTGAGAAACAATATGGCGAGACAGCCCCTTTAAGTTTATATGGACATGATTACACTCCTCAACTTTGGAAGTGCCACACCAAAAAGAATTATGGATTGATAGCTGTAACAATATTCAAATGATACAAAAATGTATCTACATTCAGTATAAGCACTACTCACAAAATGATATGCACTTGAACACCTTGGCAGCGATCAATGAGGTTATTAATGGTTGTTCAAGAAATGTGATGCCATGCTGGATGCACTTGGGCACATAAATCATCAGGGCTGGCTGCTGGCAGCTCGCTTTGCAGTTGCTGACCAATGATGTCACACATGCTCAATGGAGATGCTGCAGACTATAGTAACGTGTTTAGACCACGCAGTTGCTTACAGTAGCACGAGCAACATACGGTCTGGCATTGTGCTGTTAAAAAAAATTTTACACCTAAAATGCAGATTTGAGAGGTCTGGCTTCCATACAATACACCACCTCTTGCTGTAATCTCGGGAATGGAAGTACAGTGATGATCCCTTGTGAAGGCCACTTAACATTGCTGTCCATGTGGTCTATAGACCAATTACCAAGTCCCAAACAAAAACGGAACTCATCGCTGAAGAGAATAGATGTGCATTCATCCTCCATTGTCGTCTTGCTGTGCGCCGTAACAGTTGTGGTGGTTAGTAGAACACCTTTAGCTGGAGGTCTGTCTCCTAGCCAAATGTTGTGTAGATGCCTTCTGAAGGTGTGTGTCGACACTGTTTTGCAACCCTAGGGTTGGGGAGTGACGTACAATTCCTCTTGCAGCATAGAATGGATCACTATTGCCATTCTTATTCGGACAATCAGTCTGTGCAGAAGTTCACATCTGTGTTCTCTTATTGTCATTCCAATTTGCTATTGTTCTCTCAGCCATCAGTGCACACAACATTGAACAGTGCTGATATCTCAGCGTCAGGGCATAGCAATCAGCCAGAGCAATAAACCAAAGTATCTCTGTTAAATGATTCTGTCCCTTTTAGTTTGCAGCAAGTGGTGTTAACGTACCACACAATCGTCCCACGCCACTTGATACATTTATTAAGGTTTTGTGTGGCTTTCAAGATTATGCCCTCTCACATGCCACAGATTGGAGCTGGAGCTTGAATATTTGATCATTTGCAGATCTTAATGATACCTGCTGCTTCCTTATGGCTTGTCCTTCTTTGTGTTGCAATTTCAATGTTAAGGAGTGTACTGTATATTCAAATATCTTACACTCTGATTGGACTTTTAATAAGCTACAATAATGATGTTTACTTGCTTCTGGACATAGTCATCTGAAACTGAATGAAAACATCAATTATTTAGACCCGGTTCACATTTTCATTGGAGGTCCGTTTAGAAGCTCCAACGCAGAAGTGGAATCGGACTGCAATATTTTTTACGTAATTCCCAATTTAATCTGCAATGGAGGTTCCTGTGATACAGATGTGAACCGTGCCTTGATCTACTATGTGCATTGCCAGAAGTAGAAAGCTGCAAATGATAAAAACAAGCTTTTTATACATAGTCGAGTCCAGGGGCGTTGCTAGGGTCCCAAAACATCCGGGGCCCGGGCCCTTTGTGTTAATTTTTGCTCAGTAGGGCGGGGTTCACATGCCATTTTTCACGCCCTATTGTGAACTGCGGCATGTGTTTTTACAGAGAAAAAACTGTAGCCAGCGCATCCTTCTGATATTTATTCTCCCCAGAACAGGTAATAATGAATTACCATAATGTCGGCCTGTATGTAGAGCGTATTGAAGCACAATTACGCGCCAAAGTACGGACCGACATTACGTAATGTGAACATACACAGTGTATTTGTGGGGCATAACTGAGCTGTAATGTGCCCAAAGTGTGCCCCGCAAATACGTTAAAATCATAGCGGTGAGGGCTCTGGTTACTGGTTATTTTCCCTGCACACAGAACCCACCCATAAAAATAAGTGACCTGCCACAGGGGGAAAAGTGAAAGTGGATGGGAGGTGGCGGAGCGCTGCTGAAATTACCTGCTGGAAAGTGTGTACTTTCAACAGCAGGCGTAAAACGGTGCGCACAGGTACGGGCCACTATACGCTATGTGAACATACCCTTAGGACATGTTCACATGGCGTACTGCCACATGTACTCTACACGCCTCAGTACGCTGTGCATTTTGGAAGTACGCACTGTGCAGGGGGGCCGGCTTCATTCACTACAATCATCAGCGGCGCATAAGCGCCACAAAGTGACCTCGCATTGTACGCCCGAGGAGACAGACGTAATTCATAGTTCTCTAATGAGAGCTATGAATTACCGTAATTGTGGGGTGCATGTTGGGTGTAATGAAGTGCAAATACGCCGCAAAATGCACCCTGCAATTACGCCGTGTGAACGTGCCCTCAGCCTGGCTGCGGCAGCTAAAAACATACAAAACCCTGACGAATGACAGGTATAAAACAATTATATTCAAATATAATTCCTCATCCAGTTGTAGTTTACATGTGTAAGAGACACAACAGGCAGGATTATCTACTAGTGACGTGAATGAGGCGATATTGTGGATATGTGTGTGTATACAGTACATACAAAGTTACATGTACACACATATGTATACGCACATACATGTATACACACATCTACACATACACACATGTATATACACACGTCTACACATACACATCTACAGATACACACGTCTACACATACACGCATATATACATGCACAGACATATATCCATTCAGTTCACATTCCTGTTGTTTCTTTCCTATTATGCTATCTAGCACTGGTCTCTACAGTGAGGCTACTCACTCACTTGAGACCCTTCATGATCCGGGCACCTGGGGGAGCTTCTGTTGACTCCATAACGAAATCACTGTAGCTGCAGGCAGGAGATGGTGTAGGACCCGGGAGCACAGCAGGGGGCGGAGCCGAGCACGGCAGGGGGCGGAGCCTCTCACTCGCTGTATGAGGCTGAACTTCCTGACTCTTGTGCTGGACGTGGCTGCAGGGCACAGAGTCAGGAAGTTCAGTGAGTGAGCAGCCGGCGCCCCTCCCCCCTCCTAAGCGCCCGACACCCCGGGCAGTCACCCTGCCTCCCTGCAGGCTCGTACAACCCTGAGCTCAACAGATCGTAGGCTCTGCAGGCACACAGCAGCTGCCGACGATCTGAGGCTCGGGGCATGGGCAGGTTTATTCAGGGCTTGTGCCCTGAACATTACTGCCTAGCGACGCCCCTGGTCGAGTCACATTATTATGACTACTTCCATGAAGTAAGTCACATGTGGTGAGCTGTTTGGGTGGCTATATAAAGTGTGTTATAGGCTGTCTGCACACTTGTCCGTCATTGCTGTCATGGGTAAAAAGGACAAGGGTGTCCATATTCTTGAAACAGTGCAGTTTGTGCTGTGGTGAAAGTGTATCATGAGTGGACAAATGGTACCATTGTGAATAAGCGATGTGGAAACGGCGAACACCACGTGCCACTGAAGTGAGCGGTTGAATGTCTGCTATGGGTGCGTGGGGGTCGCTCGACACCCTAAAGTAGAGCAGCTTACGGCTAAAATGAACCAGACCTGTATCTAAAACAACAGTACGGTTAACCCTGAGGCGTTTGGGGCTCAAAAGCATCACTGCACCGATGCTGAAGAAGTTGCATCAGCAGAAAAGGTTTTAGTTTTCATGACCGTATTGGAATTGGACTGATTGGCAAAGGTTTGCCTCTTCTGTTATGTTGATAGGCAAAAAAAAAATCAGAAAACAAACACCCTGCAACTATTGCTGGAAGAGCTCAAGCTTGTGGTGGCAGCACACCACACTGGGGAATGTTTTCCTGGCATTCTGTGGACCCACTCATACATATGGAAGACACTCTCAACTGATTTGGGTATGAACTCATCCTTGCAGATGGCATACATCCATACATGTTATTTGTCTTCCCTGGGGCAGATGGGATCTTCCAGCAAAACAATGCTACATGTCACACAGCTAGAAATGTGTGATGTTGGTTGGAAGGATATGACCAAGACTTCCAAGTACTACCCTGGCCCACTAATTCTCCAGACTTGAGCCCAATTGATGATTACAGTCACTCTTCAGCAGCTGTTGGCTCCAGATCCCTGTGACAACCTACTTGGTGGGACCTGCAGGAATTAGCTGCCCTTTGTGAAGAAAATCAACAGCAAGTTTTCGACTCTCCTATACAGCAGTGATAATATAACATTACGTTATAACTCAAAAAAGAAACCATACTCAGAATCTTTAATGAGGTTTTAAACCGGACCTCTTTAAAGTTATGAATTCTTTTGAGATACCACATAGGCCACAACCCGTAATCTGGGCAATGGACAAGATACCATTGCTATTAGCTTTAAGCAGTGTATTTATAGTTTGCTGTGTATAAACCACCTTTAGAAACTGCTTGTACCTAGCCCTGTTATTTAAAGTTTAGGCCTGGTTCACAGCTGCAGTGGGTCTGGCGTTGTGAACGGAATAGGGGGGAAAAAAAGTGGATCCATTAACTGATGTACAAACTGCTGCAAACTGATAGCTATCCGATTCCAACTGACTTCAATGTAAAAACAAAAACTGAAGGGTCCTGTCTGTCAGATATCCATTTTTTAGTGGAAAAAATAGCGCAGCAGAATACGTTATTTCTTCAGTCAAAAAAACTGATACCAGACGGAATAGAGACAAACTGAGAGCTTAAAAATGCCATATAAATTTTCCCATTTTTTTTGTCTCCCAAACGGAGATGTGGACCAGGCCTAAATCTTTACTTTTCATTACTTTTTCTTTTAAATGCTCATTTTTATATCCAAGAGAAGCTTACAAAGAATAGATTTGACTTTGGAGAATCATCTGAAATCTATCCCTGTGTTTCCATCATGATTTTCCTGTAGGGTAGTGTTAAACTGTCTGGGAAATAGTTTGAAAATGGAAACATTGATATTATCTTTAAGTAGCTCATTTTGCTATCAATGTCTCCACCATGGTGACCATAATCAGCGAGTGGGCATTTGTATTTATATAGAGCTGCCAAGTGAACAGAACTGAATGTTTCTATGTAATTAAAATGTCCGTTTCCAGCATTGTCTGGACATTCCATTACAATATGTTTCCCATCAATAGTGCCACAACAGTGAGCAAATTGTCACCCTGTTTTCAAACGTTCTGTAAATTCCTTTCTTTTCTTTTCCTTTGTATTTTGGAAAACTCTAATATTCATTTTCCACTTTTTTCAGATGACGAATTGATGCTTTTTTTGTCACCTAATGTACTTTAAAAAGTGAAATTCCCCTTGTTTAAAATAAGGATTAAATGGAAAAAAATAAATATGAATTAAAGGAAATCTGTCACATTGAACCTGCCATTTAATCTACCAGCAGAATGTTATAGCACAAGAAGAGCTGAGCAGATCCATTTATTTGTGGGGAAAGATTCAGTAAAAATTCAAGTTAAATCATTTAACTTACCGTATAAACTCGAGTATAAGCCGACCGGAATATAAGCCGAGGCACCTAATTTTGCTACAAAAAACTGGGGTGGATAATGCAGCAGCTACTGGTAAATTTCAAAAATAAAAATGGATACCAATAAAATTACATAGGCAGTTTAATGTCTCCATGGGCAAGGTATAGGCAGGTATATGTCCCCCATAGCAAGTATATGTAGGTATATGTCTCCCATAGCAGGTATAGGCAGGTGTATGTTCCCCATAGGCAGGTAGAGGCAGGTATATGTCTCTCATAGGCAGGTATATGCCCCCCCCGTAGCCAGGTATAGGCAGTGTTTAAAAGAGTACTCACCTTTTCCTGCTGCTTTGATGCGCTTGGTCTTCCGGCACAAGCGGCGTGAAGTCATCAGGTCGCCTAGGCAGCGTGCTGACATAGCACAATGCCTGTCACGGATACTCCAGAAGGCCGCAAGTCTGTTTGCGGCCTTCCGGAGTCCTATTGTGGAGGTGCACTCGTTCTCTGCTCCGCAATAGTGTCTTCAGCTGTATGCGCTCCCAGAGGAGTCGCATACAGCTG
Source organism: Phyllomedusa bahiana (assembly GCA_025379985.1). Taxonomy (NCBI): domain Eukaryota; kingdom Metazoa; phylum Chordata; class Amphibia; order Anura; family Hylidae; genus Phyllomedusa; species Phyllomedusa bahiana. Next base: position 38,551 of record JAODAL010012732.1, read on the forward strand.
AAGACATCTCTGCTGAGGCCATGGCAGCGCTTGGGCGCTGACGGTGACTTGTATCAGCTGAGGAAGGTTTTATCAGCCTTTTTTTGTGCTGAAAAATCGGCTTATACTCGAGTATATACTGTACTGATTACTCTGGGGTAAGGAGTATAATAGGCGGTGTTATCAGTGATTGACATCCGTCCTTCTATCATTGTGGATGCAGAGATAGGTGTCAATCACTGAATACACCACCCACTAGACTGCTTAACGGGGTTGTCTCGCTACAATGATTGGGTTTTAATTAAAAGATCTTTAAAAAAACAAGCAGCTTTGCAATATATGTTCATTACAAATGTCCTACTGATTTTGAGTTATCCCTGTTGGTAGTAGTGCATCAGCTCCTCAAATCTCTATAGCAGCTGACCTGTTGATCTTTATCTCACTGGCTGCCAGGCCTTGATGACTCATCTGTTTCTGAATACAGGTCAGAGCACAGAGCCCCTCCTGCACAGTATGTGATGCTTCAGTAGGGGAGTGGGAGGGCTCTACTCCCCATGTGTAGCTGAGCTGCCTGGATTAACCCTGTGTGTGCCTGCTCCCTCCTGCTTTCTACACAGATTGAGGAGAGCAGAGGTGAGGCTGATAAGCAGTGAAGTCTGTTACTATAATCATGATGTGTCTGTGGAGCTCTGACTATACTAATAGAACAGATTTATTTATTTATTATTATTTATTTTATAGCACCATTGATTCCAGGGCACTGTACATTCAGGGGGTTACATACATAACACAACATAAGTCAAACATTTACAATAGTGACAATCTCTGACTAACAGTAGGTACAATGGGAGAGAGGGCCCTGCCCGCGAAGGCATACAATCTACAAGGAAGGGGGAAAGAGACAGAAGGTGAGGGGCAGACATGTTTGTGGGGGGTAGTGACAGCGGGGTTATTCTAGGTTGTAGGCTATCCTGAAGAAGTGGGTTTTCAGGTTGCTTTTGAAGCTGGTGAAAGTTGGGGAGAGTCTGATGTGTTGGAGCAGTGAGTTTCAGAGTATGGGGGAGGCACGAGAGAAATCCTGTAGTCGGTTGTGTGAGGAGGTGACAAGAGGAGAGCGGAGAAGAAGGTCCTGTGAGGAGCGGAGGTTGCGTGAGGGGGAGTATCTGGAGATTAGAGCAGAGATGTATGGAGGGGAAAGGTTATGGAGAGCCTTGTAGGTTCTGGTTAGTAACTTGAAGGCAGGGATTGGCAGAGGGGAGAGGCAGGGGAGTAGTGAGGAGAGAGGTGGATAAGACGGGCAGCACAGTTGAGAATGGATTGAAGGGGAGCAAGAGTGCTCGATGGGAGACCGCAGAGAAGGATGTTGCAGTAGTTGAGGCGGGAGATGACAAGGGCATGGACCAGCATTTTTGTAGTGAGAGGGTTAAGGAATGAGCGGATGCGAGAGATGTTTTTCAGGTGGAGGCGGCAGGTGGAGGTAAGGGTTTGGATTTGGGGTTTGAAGGACAAAGCGGAGTCAAGTGTTATCCCAAGGCAGTGGACTTGTGGGACGGTGAGAGTGTAGAGCCATTGACTATGATAGAGAGATAAGGGGTGGGGGGATGGAGTTGCGACGGTGGGAAGATAATGAATTCAGTTTCTTCTACATTGTTTTAGGAGACGGGAGCAGAAAGAAGGTGGATATGGATGACAGGCAGTCTGGGATCGGGACAGTAGATAGTTATGTCTGGGCCGGAGATGTTGAGTTGGGTGTCGTCAGCATACAGGTGGAAACTGGAAGCCATGTGATTCTATGAGCTGACCCAGACCAAGAGTGTAAATAGAGAAGGGAGTAGTGGGCCCAGGACTGACCCTGGGGGACACCAACAGAGAAAAGGGCGAGAGGAGGAGGGGTGTGGCGGAGTGAGAGACACTGAATGTCCGATCAGTGGGGTATGAGGAGATCCAAAAAGGGCTGAGTCGTGATGCCGAGGGAGGAGAGGATTTGTATGCAGGAGGGAATGGTCAATAGTGTCAAAGGCGGAGGACAGGTCTAAGAGGAGAAGAAACGAGTAGGGGACGTGAGGTTTTAAAGCGGTTATTTGGTCGTTGGTGACTTTGGTTAGGGCGGTTTCTGTTGAGTGATGGGATCGGAAACCAGATTTGCAAATGGGTCAAGAAGAGAGTTGGAGGACAGATGGGCGGACAGTTGAAGGGTAGACTTGTTGTGCGAGGAGTTTCGAAGCAAATGGGAAGTAGTGAGATGGGGCGGATAGTTGGACAGAGAGGGGGGGTCAAGAGAAGGTTTCTTCAGGGATGGGTGTGATGTGGCGTGCTTAAATGGTGAAGGGACGATGCCAGAGGTTAGTGATAGGTTGGCGAGATGGGTGAGAGCTGGGGGTAGGACAGGGCTGAGGTGGGATAAGGTGGGATAGGGAGTGGATCAAGGTTTTCAGGTAGTGAGGTTTTGGTTTTTGGGGGAAATAGGGGGGGGGGGAGGAGAGCATGTCATGAGTAAATGGGAAGAAAAGGGAAAGCGTTAGGGGGGAAAAATGGGAAGGTGGTGGCTTTTGGGGAAAATTGGGTTGGGGTTTTGAGGGGGCTTTGGGGGGGGTTTGGGGATGTGCCGGATGGATGTGGGGGGTGGGGACGGGGAGTAATGTTTCCCTGATGAGGTTGGTTTTTGTTTAAAAGTGGGTGGCCAAAATCCCTCCGCTTTAAAAAGGGGGGTGGGGGAGGAGGTGGGTGGTGGAAAAAGGGGAAAACCCATTTGTTGAAAGGGGGTTTTAAATTGTTGTCTGGGGGGTTTTTTGGGACGGGGGATATGAAAAGTGGTGAAGTTAATCCTGTTTGGCTGGGGCGGGAGGGTGCGGGCCCTTTAAAAAAATGTGTTTGATAGTTTGTAAAGAGGTGATGTCGGTGGTGGAGCGGGGTTTTTTTTTTTCCCCGTGGCCCTTCGGCAATTATGGAAAGGGTCGTTTCGCGTTTTGGGGGAAATGGGGTGTGCCCGGGTTGGGCCCGTTTGTTTTGTGGGGTTTTTGTTGTGGGGGGGTGTGAGGGGGGACCAAGTCAAAGTGGGGTGATTCAGGGGGGCCCTGTGGGAAAGGTTTTATTTCCCCTTCCCTGCTTGCTGTTTAGTTTAAAAAAGGGGATTTTTAGTAACTCACCCCTTTACGCTGCCCTTTTTCTGTTTGTGCGTGTTTGTGTTTGTTGGTTTCCCGGGATTGGAGATTTGGTATGCTAAGCGGGGGTAAGGAACATTTCATCCCCCCCGGGTTGTTTAGCATTAAACCCCAAACTTCCCCGACCCTTTTCCCATTCACAGATCCGCCCTCTTTCCCGGGGCTCCCGACTCTTTTGGAGAGGAGCAGCACGGGGCTCAACCCAGTACAGTATGGCTGTTTCAGCAGCAGATTTGGCAGGCACAAACAGGGTTTTTTTCCCCCGGGGCAAACCCCCCCGCCCCCCCAACCCGCGTCCAGGAGGGGGAGTGTCTGTGTGCTGAGGGGGGGGGGAAAAAAAGAGGGTGGAGAAGAGGCAACAAGAAGCACCCCCTGAATTTTAAAAAAACCCTTTTCTGCCGAAAACTGGGTTGGCTGAAAACTTGTAGTGAGACAACTCCCTTTTAAACCAAAAAAAACGAAGGTTTTTAAAAATACTTCGTCCTCTTCTGGCTCTTTTCCCCCTACAAAATGTGTATCTATTTTTGGGTCAGCTCTTCCCGCTAAAATTATTCCCCGTTGCCCCCAGATTAGATAAATTTTTAAAAGTGACTGGTTTTCCCTTTGGGAAATTTTAAAACCCAGGGCCAAAATACACTGGATCATTCTCATTGGGCAAATGAGAAATTTTCTATAAGCTGTGGGGTGTTTATGTGGGGCTTTTGAAAGGTTTTTTTCCCGGGGAAGGGGAAAAAATGGACTCTTAAAAACTCTTTTTTGCATATGTATTGTTTTAAAATGTTGGGGGGGTTGGTTTTTTTTACTAAAAAAGGTTTTTCTTTTTTTTGTTTAAAAAATTTTGCAAAAACAAGTCACTTTGCAAATTTTGTCCAAATTCCCAGTGTCCTAGTATTTTTAGATATCTCCTATGGGGCGCATCAAATTTTTAAAAAGGTTTTCCCTTTAAATACGGGCCTGTTCGGTCTCTTCCCAAAAGGTACCGCGGGGTCCCCTTTAGTTTAAAACCTGGGTCCTCAGTTGCTCATCACTGCCCGGGCCAAAATAGAAAACCAGTAAAAAATTTTCCCATGTATTAAAAAAAGGAAACCGGGGGGGGGGGAAAAAATGGATGAGGAAAATGAAAACGAGGGAGTGAGAACAACCCCCTTAAGTACCTGTTCTATAAAATCCAAAAATTGTGTCAATAAATGTTTTATTGCTTATTTTACTTTAGCAACACTTAAGCAGACTTGTATCTATTTGCTATATGTCTGTTTAAGTAAAACTGGTGTTTCCTGGGGAATAACAATTCTGGAACATCTTCTAATATAACTCTGTGTTGTGCAGTTCCTCTGTTTTTCTTTCTAGAAATGTATTACTGAATAAGTCAGCTTGGTGTTAGAAATTGGGAGTGTGTCCCTGCACAGTCCTGACATTGTCCGATCAGCGGTGATGTAGTCGGTGTGTGAAAGGACTCGCCTCTTTGAGAACTGGAATGGTAACACCCAGCTGACAGATTCAATCATACATTTGTAGATGGTATAATAGAAGAACAGTACAACACAGTTATAGGAGAAGATGCTTCAGAATTGCTATTTCACAAGTGGCACAAATATTTTCTAAAACATACTTATCCAGAGACATCGCAGGTCCTCTTTAATGTGACCTTCATACATACATAGTCAATTTTATAGACAAAGACCATTTAGCTACTAATCCTTCTGCTCCTATTCATGATGCCAGTGTCACAGACCCACCTGCCTTCCCCCACTCCATAAACATTCAGCAGGTGAAATGAAAAGGACAGTTAACTAAGATCAAAAGGAATGTTCAAAAGAATGTGTTAATCCATCTGGAATTCCTCAGAACTGTCAATCACAAATACAAGGCCCACAGGAATTTTAAGTGGAATTTATATTTCCCCTCTTTTCAAGCTGGAGGAAGTCAAATTGAAAACTTGGATGGCAGTTGGCACTTTCTTTAAGACTAGAGTTCTTCTGTTGGGATGATTGAAACACCATTGTATGAATAGGAATAGAAAAGTTAACATTGCTTACATGTCTCTGCTTGTCTCCTGAGCTTCTCTAAGCTTAATTACATTGTAGTAATGAAGCAGAACATTCACTTGTGGTTCTCTGTTCCTGTAGGAAGTTCGATTGATCTCTAAAATCTGCAGCTATTTCTCTTGTCATTAGGACAGAATACAGAGCATCGCTGCCATTTGGTTCATCGGTTATAGTGACTATTTCTATATATGTCTACATGGGGATCTCATTTTCTCAATCAAGGTTGCTGTTTGAAAATGCAATGAACTGAACACAGCGGCTTCCTGTCTGAACTTTTAATTACAGCTTTGATGTTAAAGTATATGTTTGTTGGACTAATTACGTCACAGAGGCAAGAATGCCAGGAGCCTCTATGATGTAACCAGACTAATTAAGAAATGCTGGATGTCTCCTCTTTACATTTCAGTAAATAGCAATGATGTTGCAACATGTGACATCAAAGACACACAATGTAAGCTTAAATCCAAATGATAAATGAATTAAATAATATGGACCTAAACATTTTATCAATATGTCAGTACAACTGCTGTGTGAGGATTTAGAGGCACTCTTAGGGCTTGTTCCCATAGCACGGGTTTGCGGCCAGTCTTTCAGACGGTTTTCGGTTTTGAAAACCGTCTGAAAAATCGTCCGCAAACTTTTCAATGGACCACTATGGAAAACCTGGAAAACCTGTGCAGCGGTCCCCACTGCACGGGTTTTCCGCCCGGCGGTTTTTCCGCCCACCGGCGGCCCGAAAAACATTGAACATGTTCATTCTTCCGTCTGGTTTTCTGCGGAATATGAACATCTAATCGCATCTAATCGCAGAGAAAAGCCGTCCCCCTGCGGCCGTGTGTATGGCACGAAAACAGTGAAAATACCGGTCGGTTAAACCGACCGGTATTTGTCCTTAGCCATGTGAATGGCCCCTTACTGGTATTATACAGGTCTACAGAAAAAAATTCAGGTGCCAAGGTTTTTTTGAATGAAGTTAGGGTATTTTGATGGTGCTGAATTCAAAAATACCATTACTTTTGCAGAATTGCCTCTTGTTTTTGAGGCAATGGACATCCATGTGTATAATGCATTTCCCCAATGTAACTTATGTTTAATAACAAGTGCAATAGCTTTTGGTCTGTCTCTTGACTCTTTGACAGTGTCTTCGGTAATGATATACCCCATATGATGTGTATTTTAATATGCAGACCTGCAATAATATAAAAGTAACTTTCTGAAGCCAGAATTCGACTGTGAATTTGCAGAGGAAAGAAGTTGGCTACAGTAAAAGCTTGTCAACCCAATATTGGTTTATACCCAAAAAGTTCTGTCTTAATAAGTACTAGTGCATCTCAAAAAATTAGAATATCATTGAAAATTAAAAGGGTTCTCCAGGACTATCTTTTCATTTGTTATAGGTCTCAGAAATGTATTCTATTAAGCCATGTAATTCATACTGTAATGAGTCTATACAATGTATGGGTATCTCTATTTGAATAAAATTATTTATATTAATTATCTTTTCAGTGATATTCTAATTTTTTGAGATGTACTAGTATATAAATACTTGTCAAAATTATGGCTTCATCAAGAACAGCCTGCATCAACAATCCTAATATATTCTGCTAATCTGTGGAGAGTGCATGGCTGAAAAACAAAGAGGAAATAGATCTGGCTCATTTTGGAGTACAGCATGTAGAGGAGGCTAAGTCTCGGACTTCACATATAGTTTGCAAAACATGTGGCGCAACTATGACAGTGGACAAATGGTGAAAGAAAAAGTTTAAACTTTGGTGTGCTGATGGTATGGAGAGAACTGAAAAATCACCATGACGATTATTATTTTTTGTGTTGTAAAGATTAAAGGCTTTAATCATTACAAGAAAGCGTGGTGGGATTATCCTAATTTGGAATCAGCTAGATGGCCTATATCACATGGCAATGACGTTCCCATACCAGTGTTTACCAAACCAGCCACTGTCAGACTCTGAAGAAAGGTAGGGATTGGAGTGTATGGGCGGTAGTAGCAGTGGAAGTGAATTTAAGGGAAGCTCTTTGACGCCTCAACCTAGCCAAAAAGAACTCAATGACCCGATTCAAGACTTAAATCTGTCAAAGCCAGCATCTGAACTTTTCGCATTCAGACTTAAAGGGGGTTTCTCATCACACTGTCTCACTTGTTACATTGGTCTTTGTATAGTCTTTTTTAATCCAGTAACATGATGTTGATATATTTAGCTACCATGTGATGGTAATGGTATTGGCTGTGGTGTAACATTCTTATGTAGTCTTATATAGTGTTCATTTTGGTAATATTGGTGTCTGTATAGGGATTGTAACTATAATATACAGCAGACCTGCACAACTTGTCAGGATGTGGGGGCCAAAACCACCTGTGTCCTCCCCTGGACTGCAGAAGAATGTTCCCAAACCGTGAGGGTAGGTAGAAACTTAAATGTATTTTATGTGATAGAGCAACACAAAGTATCAAGTATTTGTGAAGTGTAAAAAAAAAATAAAAATACATGCTTTTCCAAGTTTTGTAAATTAGAAAACTGAAAAGTGTGGTGTGCATTTGTATCCTCAGCTACATCTAAATAAAATTCACTGTGACCAATTACTTTCAGAAGTCACCTATATACTAAATAAAGTACATCTGTATGTAATGTATTCTCAGTATAAGCTGCAGTTGTTTAGTGAAGACCTCGGAGGTTAAAGGAGTTTTATCGTTTGAGCTGTTCGGGCTGTTCAGCTAATTTTCTCAGATTGAGTTTGAAATCCAGGGGTGTGTCTCTCCTGTCAGCAGGCGTATCTCTCCTCCCAGGAGGCGTGTTTCCCCTCACTGAAGAACTGTGACATCATAATTTTTTTGAAGCAGGGGATACAGAAGGTTGTCTGGATATAACAGCTCTGTAGCCTCTTGCATGCTTATGTCTGCAGCCTTGAGGCTCCAAACTCCAGCAAGCACCTGTCATATGTCTTAGTTTACACACAAATGACACTGAAAGCCAGCAGCTTTAACTTCTGTTCTAGTGCTGTTCACCCAAATTGTACTGACAACAGGCAGATACCTTTACTCAACTACAAGGACAAATGTCAGCTTCGAATAAAGATCTCTGTTTGCTGTCAGTGACATGTGAGTGAAAACAATGGGGGTAGAAGAAATCAGCTTTGAGAGAAGACCCTGCTCAGCTTGTAACTAACTTGGGCTGGTGGTGCAGTGGTAGAGCAGTGGTAGAGTAATGCTTTTACAACGAAGGGGTTTGGAGTTCTAGTCCCTCACAGAGTATTTTTTTTTCCTCTCCTAAATTCTACACATATGTAGAGAGACCTAAAATATATATGTCAATCTCTATAATGATATATATACACATACATAGCTCCCCTATATCATGTCTCATCCCCCCGAGTATATGCATTGTATCACATATGTTGGAGGTGCTTGGTGTGACTGCGAGGATAGGACACTATATAGAAGAGCTTTGTGTTTGTATATGAATAAAATTATAGATGTCTACACACATATATTCATATCTTTACATATGTGTACAATGTATAAAAGAAAAAAGAAAAAAAAATACTGATGGGGCTTGAACTCCTAACCTCTGTCTTGCAGAGCTGATCAGCTAAGTACTTGCACTATACAAGCAGCTTACTTAGACACAGTGTTGAATCCTTATGTTATACACTACGGATGATGATGTCAGGGGGCTTACATTAGATCTGAGGAACAGAACGCCCTCTTTTCAAAGTTGCAGCTTAAGGACTGGATCTGTGAGGAGGTGAATCAACCTCTTGGCAAAAGCCCTTTAAACAGCCAGTAATTGCCCAGATCATCACCCTAGAGCTGGGAGATGTGCATAGAGCCAGCAGACCTTGGTTTCACTATCGATTTTAACAGCTCAGAGGGGAGTAAACACAGAGTGTGCAGGAAGCCAATCACAGCGCAGGGGGGCATGGCCGGGGCGTTTCCTGTCTAGGGGCGTATCCCAACAGCCTGAATGAAATGTCAGCCAGCCAATCACAGTGCAGGGGGCATGTCTAGGGCGCGGGAAACAACCAGGGGGCGTTCCAACCAGCAACAGCAGAAATAGAACACAGATTTACAGAGAAGCTCATATCTGTTAAACCAAGTGACAGAGGTAATGCAACCCAATTACAAAAGTGCTTATTTTTACTGTCCCAATAATCTGAGACATGATCTTTGTAACGATAAAACCCCTTTAAGTTTTATTTAACAAACGGCATCACACACCAAACCACTTTGGGATAAGTTTGTGGCAAAGTGTACTACAGGGTTAGGGTTTAGGAGCATGGCACAACTGCTAACCTACCAAGACATGGCCGTCCACCTAAACTGACAGCCCAGACAAAGAGGGCACTAATCACAAACCAAGAGACATAGGGTGTCGGGAGGAGTTTCAGAGCTCAGGTGGAAAAAGCTGCCTACAGGACAACTATCGGTCATGTTGTCACGTCAAGGGAGGTGCAGTGAGCCCACTGTCCCTGCCTACTTGACGTGCTGCCCTAGGTGGCAGACGGCAACTGGGCGACAGTCCCTGCACTGCTAAAGTGCAGGGGCCATCAGAAGGATGAATAGTCAGACAGTCCGGGTAAATATCAAATAGGAACGCCAAAGTCACAAATCAGAACCAGAGAAATAAACGTAAACAAGCGGAGGTCAAAAGCAAAATGGAAGCGAAGCACAAAATCAGGAGACAAGCTGGGGTCAGGAGAACAAGCCGAAGTCAGGTCCACAGATAAGCAAAACACAATAAACCGAACAAGTACACGGTAGCCAGGAATATCACAGGCGCAGCACCCAGCCTTCAGGGAGTTTAAATGGGATTCCTGGATACCGCCCCTGCAGCTGATTGGAGCGGCCTCCGGGTCCTCCCATTGGCTGGTGCAACTCGCCCCCTGTCAGGAGTGGCTGGGCCCCTGTCACTCACAGAGTTGTCAGCAGCATGTGTATCAGGGTGGGATCGTGCATCAGCTGCTGCAGCCTGCAGATCCCCAGAGCCTGAGCACAGCCCAGCCCTGACAGTACCCCCCTTGCCGGAGGGGCCACCGGACCCTTCCCTGGTCTGGGTTTGTCTGGGTGAGACTCATGGAATTCCCTTACCATGCGATCAGCATGGATAGGTTTCGCCGGAACCCATGATCTCTCCTCAGGACCATACCCCTTCCAATGGACCAGGTACTGCAGTGACCTTTGGGCCTTACGCGAATCTAAACTACGGGCGACTTCATTTTCTAACTCCCCCTCTATGCAAAATGGAGAAGGAGGCCTAGAGGTCGGAGTCACAGGCTGAATATACCTCTTACGAAGTGCACGACCGGACACGTTATGTATACAGAGAGAAGAGGGTAATTTCAGCTGATAAGCCATCGGGTTAGCCATCTCCTGAACCACAAATGGACGTTCAGGTACAGGTGGAGGGCATAGTTCACCAGGAGGATGAGTTCTGGGAACCAGCCCACGCGCAAACTTCACAAGATGTCGCATAAGCCTCAACGCTGGCACAGCTGCTTCCAGATAGAACATTAGCCTGCACATCAGTATTGCCCAGCATGGTAAAGAGACATCTGTCAACACACCGCTGTTCCCACCTGACTAATTTACCTGAATTCCAGTCAAACACTGGATTATGTTTCTGAAGCCAGGGCAGCCCCAAAACCACATCAGCGGGCAGCCCCTCCATGACGAATAGAATACACTTTTCAATATGTATGGATCCGACCACCATCTCCAGCTCAGGGGTACAATATTGGATTGCGCCCCGAGCTAGTGGGGTGGAGTCAATAGCCACTACCCGCAGCGAGTCAGATAGCGGTCTACAAGGTAGGCCCAGACGTTTGGCGAAAGACGCATCAACAAAATTAGAAGCTGATCCAGAATCCACAAACGCACTCCCAGAACCGGACAGCGACAAGTATGAAATCTTAACTGGTAGCAGCAACTTATTAGATACAATAGGAAATACCTGCTCGCCTAGGTGATCCTCCTGCTGACCACCTAGGCGTTGGAGTTTTTCCGACCTGGTCTTCCGTTTGGAGCATTCCCGATTTCTGTGTCCATCTTCTCCACAGTAGAAGCACAACCCCTGGATGTGACGAGTAGTCCTACGGTCACTAGCCGCAATGACAGAAAAAGCCCCCACTTGCATGGGCTCCTCTGGGTTTAAATCGGAAACAACGGGTTTAGGGGTGACCATGGTGTGGACCACCGGAGGGGGAACCTTTTCCTGCCGTCTCTCCCTAAAACGTCTGTCCAGACGAACAGCCAGTGCCATGGCCTCATCTAAAGTACCAGGGTAGGTAGGGTAAGCACCAATAAATCCTTCACATGGTAAGCTAACCCTAATCTATAAACTGGCATCTGAGAGCTGCATCGTTCCACCCAGATGGAACGCACCAGCAACGAAATTCGGAGCAAAACTCCTTCACAGTCTTCTCACCCTGCCTCAAGGTGGTCAGCTGAGCCTCGGCCACAGCTTCCCTATCTGGGTCATTAAAGAGTACCCCTAAAGCGGCAAAGAACCTGTCCACAGAAGACAGTTCAGGTGAGTCATGCGGTAACGAAAATGCCCACTCTTGGGGGGGACCCTGTAGTAAGGACATAACAATTCCCACGCTTTGTTCCTCATTCCCTGAGGTAAGTGGGCAGAGCCTAAAATACAGACGACAACCCTCTCTAAATGTCACAAAGGCCTTCCTGTTACCTGCGAACCTGTCAGGCAATTGGATAGGGGGTTCCACAGGAGGGGAAGGTAATGCAGGGACCCTCTGACTTGGGGTAGCCTCCTGTTGTTCTACCCTTAGCGCCAGATCCTGGACTAGCTGGGTAAGCCCCTGCATCTGCTCTACCAGAGCTGTCATGGGGTCCATAGTGATGGTAGAGAAGTAGTGGTTTCGGCCTGTGATAATGTCACATCAAGGGAGGTGCAGTGAGCCCTAACTGGAACCCAGCCCACTGTCCCTGCCTACTTGACGTGCTGCCCTATGTGGCAGACTGCAACTGGGCGACAGTCCCTGCGCTGCTAAAGTGCAGGGGCCGTCAGAAGGAAGAATAGTCAGACAGTCCGGGTAAATATCAAATAGGAACGCCAAAGCCACAAATCAGAACCAGAGGGATAAACGTAAACAAGCCGAGGTCAAAAGCCAAACGGAAGCAAAGCACAAAATCAGGAGACAAACCGGGGTCAGGAGAACAAGCCAAGGTCAGGTATACAGATAAGCAAACACAATAAACCGAACAAGTACACGAGGTAGCCAGGAATATCACAGACGCAGCACCCAGCCTTCAGGGAGTTTAAATGGGATTCCTGGATACCGCCCCTGCAGCTGATTGGAGCGGCCTCCGGGTCCTCCCATTGGCTGGTGCAACTCGCCCCCTGTCAGGAGTGGCTGGGCCCCTGTCACTCACAGAGTTGTCAGCAGCATGTGTATCAGGGTGGGATCGTGCATCAGCTGCAGATCCCTAGAGCCTGAGCACAGCCCAGCCCTAACACATGTACTCCACAAAATCTGGCCTTTATGGAAGAGTGGCAAGAAGAAAGCCCTTTTGAAAGCAAGCCATAAGAAATCCCATTTGCAGATTCCCCAAAAATTATGTAGAGGACACCGTAACGTGTGGAAGGTGGTGCCCTGGTCAAATGAGAGCAAAATTTACTTTTTTGGCCTAAATACCAAACACTGTGTGGAGTAAAGCAAACACTGCACCATTACCCTGAATACACCATCCCCACCATGAAGCATGGTGGTAGCAGTGTCATGCTGCTACTGGGAAGCTGGTCAGAGTTGATGGGAAGATGGATGGAGCCAAATACAGGGCAATCCTGGAGGAAAAGCTATCACAGGCTGCAAAAGACTTAGCATAGGTTAACCTTCCAGCAGGACAATGACCCTAAACATACAGCCAAAGCTACAGTGGAATGGTTTACATCAAAGCATATTCAGGTGTCAAATTGGCCCAGTCACAGTCCAGACCTAAATCATAGTTGCCAACTTTTGAAAATGAAAAAGCAGGAGAAATTAGTGGGCGGCGCAAAAATTGGCATGGAAACGCCCATCTTGCCGGTATGCCACGCCCCTTCAAAAAGCCACACCGACTCCACCTAACTGCATAACGGCTTTGGAAGAAAGCCAGGTAGATGCCCTTATAGCCAGGTAGTAGCCTCCCATAACCAGGTAGTGCCCCTTACAGGCAGGTAGATGCCCCCTTGTAGCCAAATAGATGCCCTCTCTGTAGCCAGGTAGAGCCAAATTTGTAGCCAGGTAGATGCCCCCCATTGTTTGCCAGGTAGTTTCCCCATTGTTGGGCCCGGGTAGTGCCCCCCTTTTGTTGGGCCGGTAGGGGGAACCCCCCCTGTTGGCCAGGTAAATGCCCCATTGCTTTCCAAAGGGAGTGCCCCCTCTGTTGCCCAGGTAGATGCCCCATTGTTTGCCCGGTAGTGCCCCCCTCGTTAGCCAGGTTGGGCCCCCCTTTGGTTGCCAGGTTTTCCCCCTTGGTACCCCGGTAGTACCCCCTTTAGTAGCCAGGTAGTGCCCCCTTGTAGCCGGTAGTGCCCCCCCTTGTAGGGCCCCCGGTAGGCCCCCATTGTTTGCCAGGGGAGGCCCCCATTGTTGCCAGGAGTGCCCCTTGTGGGCCCGGGGTTGTGCCCCAAATTTTTTACCAGGTAGTGCCCCCCCCGTTTGCCAAAGGGAGTGGCCCCCAAATTTTTGCCAGGTAGTGCCCCCATTTTTAGCCAGGTAGTTGCCCCTTTTTTTTGACGGTTTTTGCCCCCTTTTTTAGCCGGTAGACCCCCCAATTTTTAGCCAAAGGTTTGGGGCCCCCCCATTGGGAGCCCGCAGTGCACCCCCAAAAACTAATAAAAATAAAATTTTTAAAAATCCACTTACCTGCCAAAGGGTCCTGCAGGGGCCAGCTACGCCGTTTTCCTCGCGTTTAAAGGGGGAAGGGGAGAGCAAAACCCCCGCGCCCCTTCCTGTGACGTGACATGTGTGTACGGCGCACAGCGCGCCGGAATACAGGGGGGGGGGAGGGCCGGAAAGGGGGCGTCCCCCCTGCCCCTCCCTGCTCAGCGGGGTTTGGGGCGGGGGGAGCGGACCCTTTGGGCCGCTGCCCCGCCTGTGGGGAAAGGGGTGGGGGCGCCAGAGTAGCTCAACCGCGCTTCTCCGGCGCCGCGGTCATTTTTAAAGGGCCCCCATCCCCCCTTTGGCGGCGGGGGGGAATTTCCCCAAATCCCCCCCGGGGGGGGGGGGGGGGGGGCACCCCAAATTGGGGCCCCCCCGCCAAAAACGGGGGAGTGGGCTTTTATGACCAAAAAATTTTTTTAAGAATCTGGGCAGGGCTTGAAAAATTTCTCTTCACAATTTAGCAAATTTTTGGTCTTGTTTTGCCCAAAAAGGGTTTAAAAAAAAATACTCCAGCAGCCCTTTCTTTTTTGGCATGGGGGGGAATAAACCCCATTGATTGATTTTTTTTTGGGGTGTTTTGGGTTTTTTGTTTTGTTTTTGGTTTTTTTAAGCCCTTTTTAGAAAAGGGGGGCTGCCGCTTTTGGGCCCCCTCTGCCCCATTTTTTCCTTTTGGGTGGGGCTGCTTTTTTGGAAAAAATTATTTAATTTTTTTTGTGTGTGTGGTTTTACCCTACAGAAAAAATATCTCTCTTCAAACTTAAAAAAATGCTAATATTTTTTTTTGCTATGTGTATTGTTTTGTCCTTTTAAGATTGGGAGGGGGTTTTGTGGCTAGATGTGACTTGAGGAATGCTAAAAACCCGTAGAGGGCTTGAAGGGGTTCCGCCCCTTTTTCCCCTATGCCTTTTAAAGATTACTTTGACCGGGGAAAAGTAATTTAATTTTAAAAAGCAAAATTGCAGGGGTTTAGCTGCTCTCACCCTTTATGAAAACTACCTTTTTTTTTTTTGGGGGGGGTCCTTTCTTTTTATTTCCCTTTTTAATAGGTTGCGTTGGGTTTGGGTGGAGGTGCCACTCTATCTAAACTGTCAGCAGGTTTCCTAATTTTCTGCAGAAAAGGGTAGGAGGAGGGGTACCAACCCAAGCTCTTTGTCAGGAAAAACTGTCCAGTGTAGTTGGGTTTCCCTTTCCTTTTCTTACCCCTATTTTGGGTTTTAAAAAAAAGTTCTTCCCAAAGGGAAAATTTTCTAAAAGTTTAAAAGTGTATTTAAACATATATTTTTGAAAAAGCTATTTAAAGTTTTTTTTTTTACTTGTGTTGTTTACATTTTACAAAAAAGTTAACATTTGATTTGGGAAAATTTTCATGGGGTTTTCCCAAGAAAAAATTTTTAAAAAAATTTAAAAAAATGTGTTTAATTTTTGTGTTGTCAAATATTTTGTTTAAAAAAGTGATAGTAAGAAAGTAAGTGTAGCATTTTTAAACCTATTGTTTCCATCAAAAAAGCTGGAAAAACCCAAGAAAGTGGTTTGGGGCCCATTTTTCCGTATAAAGGGAATTTTTTATCCAGATCAGCCCCAAAGAAATAAATGAGCCCCTTTCAATTTAAATAGTCATCCTTGTGTGGACTTCAGTAGTTGGTTACATAATCAGTACAGTTGGAAAAGGACTTATGTCCATCAAGTTCAACCAAAGGTGGGGAAAGATGTGGCTAAACGGAGTGGGAGAGGGAATTTTTAAGCTTTGTTTCTCCCTACAATTGCAGACCTGTAAAATAATAAGGAATGAACCAATCTACAAAAAGAATTTTTATTTTGACCCCCAAATGGCATCGAGGATCTAGATGTTTTATACAGCTTAAAGTTTAATATTATTTTTGTAATTATTTAACCCTTTTTTGAAGCCCTCACTGTTTTTGCTGTCACTTCCGGGGAGGTATTCCCCGATTCACAGTTTCATGGTTAAAGAAGGCTGTTCTTTTTCTGGAAAATTTAATCTTTTTTCCCCGATAAGGCGTGTATCTTTTTTAGGGGGGGGGGGGGGGGGGGATTACATGAAATACTGATTTATTAAAAATAAGAAAAGGTCTCAACCCAGAATAAATTAAAATGTTTTGGTTACATGACCCTTATCAGGCTTTGGGGTTACAGTGACATAACTATGATGGAAAGGCTCAGAACCAAGTGGGGGGCTTACTACATAAAATAAGGAAAATAAGATTAACCCCCTTTTGACAGACGGTCTAAAAATTTGGCTCTAAGTTTTTTTGTGGGACAAGATGTACTTTCTATGGTGTTTTCATTTTACCATGAATATACTGGGAAACCGGAAAAATTCCAAGTGAGGCAAATGTGAAAAAAACATATTGCCCCGTGTTCCAGGTTTTGCTTTACATGTTCTCTTGGTAAAAATTATGTATTATCTGTATTCTACGGGTTTGATACGCATCCGCCAATACCAACTTTAAATTTTCCGTTATGTTTTGGTATCGAAAAAAAAATTCCCAAAAACATTTTCTTTTTTGAAATTTGTGTGACCAATAACTTTTTGGTATAACCCCTACGGACTTGAGTGAGGGGGCATTTTTTGCGGGCTGAAGTGAAATTTTATTGTCCAGTTTGGAATCATTTGACTTTTTGATTACATTTATTCCAATCTTTAGGGGCCGTGAAATGACCAAAAAAACACAATTTTGGCTGTTGGAATTTTATTTTCTTCTCCAGTGTTCAGGGACGGGTAAATGATCTAATTTTTGATTGACTTTTTTTGGGATGTGGCGTTTCCCAAAAATTTTGTTAAATTTTTCATTTTTTTTTATTGTTAAAAGGCAAAAGGGGGGTGATTTGGATTAATTTATATTTTTTTACACTTTACATTTTTTTTTTTTTCTTTAACTTTGAGCCCCCCTAGGGTGTTTCACCACTAGGGGCGCAATAGTTTCTACAAACAAATGTAAAGACAATGAATTAGGGTTTACCAATATGGCGGTTTCCCCACTTCCTGCCTGGCTGCCATAGTATGTTACTAACATTAGTAACTGTAGCTGTGGTCCCAGCTCTATTCAGGTCATTAACTAGATCAAGGAAGATTGACGGTCATCTTATGTTTCTTCCATTTTCTAATAATTGTTGTTGTTGCCGACTCACCAAGCTATTTGTGCAGGTCTACAATTTTGTCCCTGGTATCCTTAGGCAGTTCTTTGGTCTTGGCCATGGTGGATAGGTTTGGTTATAATTGATTAATTGTGTGGACAGATGTCTTTTATACAGGTAATGTGTTCAAACAGGTGCAGTTAATACAGATAATGAGTGCGGAGCTGGAGGGCTCAGAAAAACTAACAGTTCTGTGAGAGCCAACATTCTTGCTGGTTGGTAGGTGATCAAATACTTATCTCATGGAATAAAATGTGAATTAATTATTTCAAAATCATGCAATGTGTTTTTCTGGACTTTTTCAGATTTGGTCTCTCACCGTTGAAGTGTACGTACAATAAAAATTACAGACCTCTCCATTCTTTGTAGGTGTATCAAATAATTATTTTCCCCACTGTAGATGCAAACTGGTCCTGTTGACCCCTGTTCACCCTAAAACAGTAGATGTAAGTATTAAAACTGGGCCATAAAGCAATGGAAATAGTTTGCCTGGTCTGAGGATTCCCACTTTTTCCTTACGGTATGTGGACAGCAGGGTGTGTGTATCTGTCTCTTCCCTGGGTAAAAAATACCATCATGATGCATTATGGGAAGTGCAGAACAGGTGAGTGTGTACAGCCGTTGACTGTGAGAGAGAGATCAGGTGGAGGGATGGAGTGGAAAGGTGGAAGGATGAGGAATTCATTTTTCTCCACATTTAGTTTTAGGAGACGGGAGGAGAAGGAGGAAATACGATAAACAGTCTGGGATCCGGGAGAGAAGAGAGGTAACATCTGGCCCAGGAGATTGTACAGTTTTGTGACGACAGCAATAAGATGGTAGTGAAATCCATATGAAGGCTAATGAGCTGACCAAGGCCAAGAGTGTAAAGAAGATAAAGTGGGGTAAATGGACTGACCCCTGTGGGACGCCAACAGAAATGGCCGGCGGAGGAGGTGAGCGAGATGAAGAGACGCGTGAACGTCGCTCTTGATATAAGGGATCCAAGAAAGAGCCAAGTCCGTGATACTGAGAGAGGATTTGTAGTAGGAGTGAATGGTTCCCACGAGTATCAAAGTAGAAGTGACAATCTAGGAAGAAGAAGCACAGATAGTGGCCTGTAGGCTTTGCAGTTACTAGGTCCAATTGAATGACCTTGGTTATGTCGGTTTTCGGTAGAGTGGTGGGCCAGAAGACGATTATAGCGGGTCCGAGGGGAGAGTGAGGAGGATGTCGTGAAGACAGTTGAAGATGGAACGTGCTGCTCGAGAGTTTGGAGGCAAAAGGGAGGCAGTGAGATGGGGCGATTAGTTGGATAGAGAGGAGGGGTCAAGGATGGTTTTTTAAGGGTAGAGTGAATAGTAGCATGTTTAAAGGAGGAAGGGAAGCTTACCAGAGGTTTAGCGATAGGTTAAAAGGTGGGTGAGGGCTGGGATGATAGCAGCACTAAGGTCAGGGATGAGGTGGGATCCAGGTGATCACTCCCCAGAAGACTTTAAAAAGACCACTTTCCTCTGTTTCCTCTAGGGAAAACTTAAAGTAATCATTAGTTTGAATTCATCGGGCAATAGGAGACAGGACTAGAGTTTGAATTAAAAAGCTATAAAAAAAATTTGCAGCGACAGAAGCAAGAAAATCTGCAGATGTATTACGAGTCTGTGGGCCTTGTTCCGCTGAGATGTCTTGGATCCCTGCATAAATGTGGATGTTACTTTGACTTGTACCATGTACCTAAACATTGTTGCAGTGCAAATATACCCTTTTATGGTAATAGTATTCCCTAATGACATGGGATCTCATTTAGTTGAACAATGTGCAAAATGTTATAAGTAGCATAACTAGTGGTTTAAGGCAGAGCTGCCGTCAGAAATTTTAGGGCCCCATACAGCCAAAGCTTCTGACCCCTAACTTCCAACCCCCAAAAAACTTTGTGGGGTGAACAAGAAAAAAAAAACTTTTTCAACATTGTTTTGGGGTTTAGTTACACTGCCACATTATCACCACATGTCACCACTATATAATGATCAATACCACCAATATTTCTGACCAAACTGCTATAACAAGACCAATATTAATAATAATAATAACAATATACAAAGTCTAAATAATACAGCCACACAAGTAAGTAGGTAGTTATATAGCCCTCCCATGGATAGATATATAGGCCCCCCAGTAGTTAGGTAGGTATATAGAGCCTTTTTAATAGGTTGCTACATACAGTCCTCCCAGTAGATAGCTATGTATATAGGCCACCCTAAATAGGTAGATACGTTTATGTGCCTCCCCAGTAGGTAGGTAAATTGGCCATGCCAGTAGGTATGTAAGTATATAGTCCCCTTCAGTAGATAGGTATACAGAGCTCCCTAGTAGGTAGGAAAGTATATAGGGTCCCCCCAGTAGGTAGGTAAGTATATAGGGCCCCCTAGTAGGTATATAGTCCCTTTTAGTAGGTAGACATATAGACACCCCATTGAAAAAAAAAAAAATGATCACAACTCCCTGTTCTCCCACCAAACACCTCGCTCTTCTGTTTAGTGTCTGGCATGGACATCATCACGCCATCTGCGCCAGGATGCTGCTCCCAGTATGTTCTCGGTCATAAGCCTAAGACCGGGTGCGTTAGGTTTGAGGTTTATATTTACTATTTTGCCATAGGCAAACTTAAACTCCATAAGTTCTCAATCTATTAAATCACTATAAAACGTAACTTTATTATGTATAGTCAAAACACTTAACTCTCGATTACACTCTATTTAAAACCTGATTTTCTGACCTCCTCAATTTATCCCTTTCTAATGTGAAGGAATAACTCCTTTTCTAATTTCAAGTCCTGGTGTGGACACCACCTATTTAACATGGAAACCTTATATATAACAGTGATTTAATAACTCCAATAAGGGAGCCCAAAACATCCTACTTGAGCAGTCATCCTAATCCGATGGACACAAAACATATAAGGTATCCTTGTGAGACCCTCGTGCAGCGGGTAACACTGTATAAAGAGGTGAGAAATCACAAATAAAATGTCAAGTGCCTGAACTCCCCAAATGTTTTTTTTCACGCAACTAATTGGCTTCATCAGGGATAGAGCTCCGTCCCATGTGGTCTAGCTCATTTCCTTTATATCATCTTAGTTCACACCCTATTCAGTGCTCACCAATTGGCCACCAGAAGGATTCAACAATACCCATTACCACCTTTTACTCTCCTGCATTCATACTGAAACTATTTACTGCTGCTGCTGCGATACTTATAAACAACATTCCTCAGGCAAAATTTCATCGATCTCCATAGCGGGCTTGCACCCTAATCTTACCAATTCAGCCTGCCGCATCTGTACCTATGACATTTTCTTGCCCAAACGTGATGGACCTTCCGTCGCGACTTTTCCCCATTATGGAGTCTGCGCTGCTCACCTAGAACGACTACAACAGAAGTAGGTATTACATTTACAGCAGATGGCACTACTAATCTTTGTCCCTTCCCATATACTTTTTTCCCTCTATGTCTATAGCATATTCATTGGGAATAACATGCGCCATTATACTGTATCACTGCTATCTTTGTCTCTTCCTAAACCTTTTCTCCTCTGTATCTAATATACATATTCCATTTAAATAAATGCTTCAGCAGGCCTTATGATTGCCCGAGCCCCCCCCCTTGAAATTTCACTTCCCACCTTCCCCACTAAATATTCTTTATTACAGGTCTCAGCTAGTTATCTAATGCCTTACGTTACAATGGAAATGTGCAGAAATGCTAGTACATTCATGCATCATTGATTTGCATACAATATATTGCATATATTGTATTTGTGGTTTAGCACAAAAAACTACGCAGTCGGTAGAAAACATTAAAATAGTATACAAAATAAGATGGTAATTTACTCCCGAACTGCATTTCATCACAGCAACGTAAGCGAATATATATAAGGATTGAGTTGTCTAACAAATTCTTCAATGCAAAATAAAAATATGTCAATTTATTAATAGAAACTGTGGCCTCATGTGATTAATACTTAACATTGCAAAATACAGGAAAGTGAGTGGGACAAGAGGGGCAGAGAGGGGCAGGAGGGGATAAGAAGAGAGGAAAAAAAACGTAATGAGAAGTCTGGTGCGCCTATATTCATATATACAACCATGCTTATACCACTGACCATACTTAATCACATATATTATGTTTATCTCAAAAATTATATAGGAATCACAGGATTAAATAAATGCTGAAAATAAAAAGTCTTTGGGTGTTCAATGTATTTGAGTCTATTTATTCATCTAGCCTCTTCTGTAATAAAACTATATCCTGATAGCCCTTTCTTTCCCCTATGCTTTTTTCACACAGATGCCCCAAAATTTTACCACCTCTATTTCACCATTAGGTACATCCAAAATTGTGCCTCCGCTAGGGATCACATCACCTCTACGTTTTAAAAGTACTCCAGATGTTTCGAGATCCGATGATAAAACTCCTAGTATGGTTTTTCCCACAGGGGATCTTGTGGCATGGTACACATAAGCCCCATAAATCCCCCCTCTGGTTTTCAGTTGGAAAAATTGTATTCTCCTCAAACCTTCTCTTATCATGGTATTAACTAAATTCTTTAGTTTTTCCATATACAACGTAAGAAAATGAACATTTGCCACTAGGAATAGTGAAGCCTAACCACCCGGACTGTAACCATTTTTTTTTTGCTATCTCCCTCAAAAAGTGACTATGCACAAAGTCATCCCTAAGATTTTTCCCTCTTCTATATGTACCCTAGTATATTTTGGAATCACCCAGAGAATACTGGATCTGCTTTCGAGATGTGTGCAATGTCTTCAAGTATACCACTCATTTCCGCTAGCTCTCTCATCGAAGGTACCTATACAATTAATTTTAAAATCAGTTTTTTTCCTTCTTCTTATTGTTTTTATGATTAAAAAATATCCTCTTTCACTAGTCAAAGCCCTATTAAACGCCTGTCCTCAAACATTTTTTTAGGATAACCCCTTGCCTTAAAACGTGCAATAACTTAATACATTCTTCATTTAAAGCCTCTAATGTATGCAGTTCCCTACGAGCCAAGGAAGTTTAGCCTATGGGGATCCCTTCATTAGAGAAGGATGGATGCCAGCTAGAAAAGTGTAACAAACTATTGATAGCCTATTTTTCCGAAATAATCTTTTGTCTGAATCTGTTGTTTTTCATCCAACATAATTGAAGATCCAAAAATTTTATTTCTCGGATCAATGAAATTCAAAGGTGAATTCATCACAATTTCATTATCATTGAGTCTAGATACAAAATCCCTTAAATAATTCTTCACTACCGTCCCAAAAAATCAATTATATCATCATAAAGCGCCCCCAAAATAAAATCCGATCTGTGAAAATTTGAAAGTGTTCAGAACAAACAATAGAAGCCTCCCACCAACCTATAAATAAATTAGCAAAGCTTGGTCCGCACAAACTGTAGCCAATGGTGCTCCCTTTTTCTGGTGATAAAAGGTGGCCATCAAACAAAAATCAGTTATGCCGTCAAAACAAACTCCAATAGCGTGTAAAACAAAATCATTATGTTCCATAAATTGCGTACCTCTTGTATTCAAAAAATACTTGATTCATTCAGGCCCAGGTCATGTCCGATGTTACTACATAGGGCTTCTACGTCTAAACTTGCACAAGTTAGCTTTCACTCATTACTAGATCGTTAATTCTCATCACAGTATCCTTCATATCTTTAAGATAAATGAAGAAGGCCAGTGACAAAAGTTCCCCCCATATAATACGTTTTTTTTCTCTCTCTTCCCTTTTTTTTATTATTAATTTTTAAAAATTAAATGCCCTCCTGCGCACTCTGACGTGGCTGCCCCTCTTTGTCCCTCACTTTCCCAGTATTTGTTGTAATGATGATAGGTATTAATCACAGCCACAGTTTCCTATTTAAAAAATTGGGATATATTGTTTATTTTTGCTAAAGAATTTTTGTTAGCAACTAAATCAAATAATATATGCGCTTTCGTTACTATGATGAGACGCAGTTTGGGAATAAATTACCATCTATTTATGTATACATTTATTGTTTCTACTGACTGCGTAGTTTTTGTACTAACCACAAATACAATATCGTCAATACAATGTATGCAATACAATAGAGCATGAAGTATACAAGCATTTCCTTTTCTGCACATTTCCATTGTAAACATAATAATTAGTTACTACTGAGACCTGTAAGAAAGAATATTTAGTGGGAAGGTGGTAGGTGAAATTGCAGGATGGGGGGTGGCGGGGGGCGGACAAATCATAAGGTCAAAGCTTTATAAAGAATATGTATAATTATAGAATACAGAGGGAGAAAAAGGTTTAAAGTGTGAAGATACAAAGATTGAGCAGTGTGCTGTATAATGGAGCGAAAACACAAAGAGCAACATCAAACTATTCGTCCCCATGAATATGCATATTAGACATAGAGGATAAAAGGTTATGGAATGGGACATAGTTAGTAGTGTGTGGAATATACCAAGAGAGGGAACAAAAGGTTTAAGTTAAGGGACAAAGAGAATTAGTGTGCTGTAAAATGTAATACCTATTCTGTTAAGGTACCTCCTACGTGAGCCGCGGCAGTTCCAGACTGACACTTGCAAATAATGTGGTCGATAAGTTGGACGGAAGCCAATCACAGTTAGGGCAGAAATTGTCCATTGTACAGTTGTGCCGGGCAGCATGGAAGATAGAGGGCCGCAACACCCGCTATGAGATAAGTTGAATTATTGTTTTCCTGAGGAAATGTTTAGTTTATAAGAAACGCAGCAGCACAGTAAATAGTTTCAGTATGCATGCAGGAGTAGTAAAAAAAGGGGTAATGGGTATTGTTAGAACTCTCTGGTGGTCCAATTGGTGAGCACCTAAATAAGGTGTGTACCTAAGATCATATAAAAGTGAAATAAAGGCTAGACCACATTGTACGGAGCTCTAATCCCCTGATGAAGCCCATTAGTTGGTGAACATGTGGGAAGCGTCAGGCATGAACATTTTATATTTGTGATTTCTCACCTTTTTCTACAGTTTTCCCCCTTACCCCCGCTGCCAGAGGGTCTCACAAGTATAATATACCCTTATATGTTCTTCGTGTCAACGATTTGGGATGACTGCGCCCAAGTAGGATGTTTTGGATCCCTTGTATTGGAGTTGAGTAAATCACTGTATTATATAGTAAGGAGTAAGGTTCCCCCTATCTGTTAATAGGTTGAGTTTCACGCAAACTTTGATAATAGAAAAGGAGTTATTTCCTTCACAATTAGAAAGGGATAAATTGAAGTTAGAAATCGGTTTTTAAATAGTGTGTATCGAGGTTAAGTGTTATACCTAATAAAAAGTTACGTTTTTAGTGCTTTATTAGAATGGAACTGAGTAGGCTGTTTATAAGTTTGCCGATGGCAAAATAGTAAGTATAGACCATTAATAAGTCACTCGTTGTTCTCCTCTTTTCTTAGATATTCTCCCATTTGCATATTTTGGAGACTATTTGACAGGTCACTGTACCTCGGCTAATGAAGTTGCAATTCACAAAAAAGGCCAGATAACTTTTACACAGCAGTTGTATCAAGAATTTGACCCTCCAACATTTTGGTCAATGGTTTCCCGTTCATCATATTTCTTCTGCCCTCATCGAACAAATGCGACGTTGGCATGTCAGGAGAGAAACAATCAGAGAACAAAACCACCCTGCCTGCGACCATTGGCTGGAAAGAACAGAGTATTGGTTGCAGCAATTATGGTCCTGGACCATTCTGGAATTCCTCTCAGGGCCCATTCATCCATGTGGAATGCATTCCATCTTACCCCAATTTGGTTATCGAATTCAATATCCTTGCAGTGCAGATCGCATACATCCATGTATCCTGATGGCATCTTCCCCCCAATCATTTCCAGCAAGATAATTGACAAGGTCACCCCACTCTATAAATGTCCAACACGGTTTGGCAGAAGCTGACCAAAGATTTCCAAGTACTCACTACCCCTGCACCCCACCCCTAACTGTTACAGTTCGGGGGTTCCAAGGCTTTTACCCAATTGAACATCTTTGGGACTACCTTGATTGTCATGTTCCCCCACGCTCCTTCCAGCAACTGTGGGATGATGGCAGTGCAGACATGGCTCCAGTTCCCGTGTGGACAACAATAGTCTACCAGGACCTTATTGAGTCACTCATAGTCCGTCTAGCTGCTGCCCATGGCGGTTATTCTGGATGTCAGCTGGTAGTCATAATAATGTAAGTTGATTGTGTATATTTATATGGCTGTAAGGTAGGGCCAGATACTATTGAGCATCTTGCTATTCACTTGTCTCCAAAGTTTGCTATATTTTGGTTGTTATTTGGAGGTTTTCTATTACCTTTTCTGGGTACCTTATGATTTATTGTACATTGAATTTCTTTGTAATAATTTGGTGGACTTCATAGAGTTTCAAAATAGCAAAGTGACGTCAGCAGGCAAGGGACCAGCAATAGTTCTGAATATCTGCGTTGCAAAATCTAGATCATTGATTTTGTATGTTATGATAATAGGGATATTAACCAGCAATTGAAAAACATAAATTGTCAATGGAGCACTGTCATACATATGCAGCATTGTTACAAGACTCAGAATAAGTTGAAATCTCTGTGCATCGGTGGGCAGCTTAAGGGCAACAAAAGAAATAAAATGGTACCAGGATGGCAAAGTGGAGAATGTATCTCTGAAGGCAGCTGGGCACATCTATGAAAAACAAAGGAATAACTGAAGATAGGTTGTACTGTAGGTATGCTGTGCTTTGGGTAACATACAAACTGAGGTATTTGACTAAAAAAGAAAATAATTGCATCTTATAAAGGAAACTTTTACTTGGATAAAAGATGGACGGTGTCTATAATATAGGAAGAATAAAACTGAAGAACTGTAAAGCAATTATCAGGTATAATGACAAAGTGTCATGTATAAAAGATCATTCAATGCAAAGCCCATTCCTTAATTATGTTCCTTAGTGAAAGAGTTGTCCATTACTTTGGTGCAGAATTCTGTAATTGTAAGGGCTGTCTCTTGACCTCTCTTTAATGTCTAATTTTGCTTCTAACAGATTGCTAAATGACACATCCTCTCTGGCTCCCTCCAGTCTGCTGCCAGTGTCGACTGTTTATTTTAGTGCAACCACTAGAAGAGGAAAGTGTGGATGGGCATGAGCAAGCTGACGGTAATAATTATGTGTGACCAGCAAGCAATGTTGCTGGAAAGAGGGAACATACTTGTAAAACGGATAGGATGAAATGTCTTGTACAAACACAGGACTTTGTATTTTGTATATCAGTGAAGTATCAATGTATGACATAATCCTTATTAAACCAATTGACAATTTTACAATCACTGTAGTAGTAACCTGTAAACTGGTAGGTTAACTCACAGGTTAGAATTAAAACGTTGACTATAATGTGTAAATTCACACTTTGCGGTATAAATTCAGATTTTACCTGTGGAATTGCACAGGTAAAATCTGCAGCATATACATGTGGATATGGATGATAAATTGAGCATGTCATAGATTTTCAAAATATCACATATTTAGCAGGACCTTTTGAAGCAGAGGTCAATCCACATGTTACTCACACTGATACAGAATTTACTACACATTTTACAGGGTAAATCAGGAAAAGATACAGTTGTTAGAGATGTAAGTGACAACATTTGAAAAAGAACATGCCTGACATGACTACTTTAGTAAATGCTCTCTCTATTCTCTCTGAAATTCCAATTCTGGAGCATCTCCTCTTATATCTCTGTGTTGTGCTGTTCCTCTGTTATTCCTTCTAGAAACGTATTACTGAATCTGTCATCTGGGTGTTACCATTGTAGTTTAAGAGGTGTGTCCCTGCACACACTCTCTATGTCAATACAGATTGAATAATCTCAGACTGCAGGGACAACCCCCCAAGGTGTAACCCCCAGATGGCAGATTGGTAATACATTTCTATGAGGAAATAAAGGTCTAAGGAAAGATGCTCCAGAATTGTTATGTCATAAAGAATACTAGAATTTACTAAAACCTACATGTAAGGAATGGTCGCAGGCTCTCGAACTGCTTGCCGATGGCGACTATAAACATCTGGGTGGTGGTTGTATGTCTCTGCATTGACATTCTGGAACATCTATTCAGAGACTGAAGCTGCACAGTAATTTTGCAGCTATGTGAGCGGAGAGCTGACTATCAGCTCTATATACAGACTAGTTGGAAGCCTCCTAGCTTTCTGCTTCCCAGCGACAGTGGTCATCTGGCTGCCGGAGCTTGGTAGTTACAGATGCTGCTAGGTCTTATCAGACCCAGGTCAGCTCTATAGTAAGTACAAGGGGTTGCTTCCCCCAATATTTCCCCTGAAACTGGGGCTTATATACCAGTCCCCAGTTACAGGGGGAATCAGAAAAAAGAGTGATGTACAAATGCCCCCAGGGTCTTTTTCTAACTTTAAATGGGACATTATGTAAAATAAAGTAATAATAAAGAGCACACACATAATAAAAAATTGCTAAAAAAAACCATTAACAGCTCAAACCTCAACTTTTAGACACTTTACATCACTTATATCTTAATGTCCCTGACAGTAAAGTGACACAATTACACAATTTATTTTAGCGCCACATTTGCTGTAAAAAATGTGAGCAGACTATCTTCCCTTATATTATAAAAAGTAAAATCTAGTGTAAAAATTACATAAAAATAAAGCGTAATATATTACAGAAAAGAGGCAAAAAAACTTATAGAATTATTGAGCATGAAGAAGTTATAGCGCTCAAGCCTGCATGTACTAGGAAAACGGAAAATATGTCTGGTCAGGAAGGGGGGTAAATGGCTCCATCCGGAACTGGTTAATTTAAGTTCTGTAAAACATAATTTTTAGGGTATTACTAGACATCATAAAAACTGTGTAAAAATGAGAATGAGATGGGTCTACATCAGACAATTTCATCATTGCTTTAATTCTCAGATCTTCTACAAAGAAACAAATTAAAATCTGATCTGTTGCTCTTGGCACCTCTACTGGCTCTTGTCTCTAGTTTATGTGAGTTTTCCTATCCAAGCATCAATTTATTTGTCTTTTTTATTAAATAACTAAAACTGATAAGAAAACTGATGCACCATTTGTCAGGTTTTATACAAGTGTTGTGATAAAATACTGGCCCTCCTTCCCAGATTCTTTTGTCTCAATTTAATGTTTCAGATTATCTAATTAATTTTACAATAAGATAAAAAAAAACTGATTTAAAAAAAAGCTTTTAACCCCTTTAAAACCTATTGGATATGGGTAGTCCGGGGTGGCTTAAGGAGTTGTGAGGGAAAATTTGCGCTAACACCCGGTTTTTCGGGGGGGGGGGGAACCGCCCCCCCCCGCCTTCCAATCTCTTTTAGACACCGCAGAAAGATGCCATTTTTTCTTACTCCGTTTTTGGGCCCCACTTAAAAATCGGGGGGGTTCCCCGATAGGAACAGGCAGCTGGAAGCCTTTGAAGGCTCCATCGCTGCCATGTTTTCCCATTTCCCCACTTCCCCCTGGGGGAAAAAGCCATTTTTACCCCCTAATGCTTGTCTATACAAGATTAGGCTGTATAAATACGAGCCCTGGTAAGCGTCTGGGGGACTGGGAAGTTAAATTTTAAAAAAAAAAAATTTTAAAAAGTATATAAAAAAAAAAATTAATTTAAAATTCAAATAACCCCCCTTTCGCTATTTTACAAAAAAAAAAACATATTGGTATAAACCACACCCAAAAAAATCAATCTATTAAAATATAACACATTTTACCCTTTACTAAACATTTTGAAAAAAAAAATTCCCAAACACAAAAAATGGTTTCTTGGTCATTTCATGTCTTAAATTTTGGGGAAAAAAAGTTATCAAAAAAAAGTCCTATGCATTCCAAACTGCTGCAAAAAAATATATTCACCCCCAAAAAAATGCACCCTCCTGTATCCCTGGTGTTAGTACAAAAAAAATTTTTTGGGGCAGAAAATGGGCCACGGGGCAAATTTCAAAAATAAAAATGTTTTTGGAATTTTTCTAGCCACCAAAAAAAAACAGAAACCCTTCATGTTTGGAATTGGCAGGTCATTCAACCCCTTTGAATACAATTAAAATTTTTTTTTACCGAAGATTTAAACACCCCCCAAAAAAACAAAAACCCCTGCAAAATGGGCGCAAGTAATTTTTTTTTAATTTTGCCCACTTAGAATTTTTTTTTTTCAGTTTCCAAAATATTCTTGGTAATAAAAGCCTGTTAAAAGTACAGCCCTTCCCGCAAAATAAAAGCCTTTGTGTCTATATAGTAGAAAAAAAAACCATTTTTGGGCTTTGGAAGGTGAGGAGGAAAAATGAAGAGTAATATTTTTTTCCCTTTTGGGGGTTTTTTAAAAGGGGTTAAAAATGATCATTCTATTTACTGAAAGATAAAGTTTATTAAAAATTTTGGGTATCCCCAAAATTTGAGGGAAAAAAAACAAAAAAAGGGGGACAGGGCTCCCTAGCGCAATATTGGTATGGAACTGGGGGGAAAGTGTGGTCTACACACAAAAAACGCATATTCCTTTGGTATTTAATAATTTTTTCAATAAAAAAGCGTCCGGGCGGGGTTTTCATTTTTGGTCCATTTAAAGAAGTTTTTTTCGGGAAAAAAGGGGAAAAAAAATTTCCCCCAACCTTTTTTGAACCCACCAATGGGGATTACTAAAGGGGACCATTTAAATTTTAATTATTGGTTGTTGCATTTTAAAACTAAAAAATTTAAAAAAAAATTGGGGACAACTTTTTCTTAAAAATTCGGGGGGAAAATTTTTTTGCAAACTCTTTTTTGCGGGGAATTTTTTTTAAATTGAAAGATTTTTTTTCAGCATAAAAATTTTGGCCGGGTTTCCTCCCAAAAGCGGGGGGACTTGTTTGTGGGGGCTCAGATAATTGTCTTGCTTTTTGTGACTTTTTGGGGGGACTTGGTTTTTAAGGCCAAGTTTGTCCCCTTAAAAAAACCCTTGTTTGATTTAATTGGGGTATAAAAAATTGTTAGGGGTGGAATTTCTTTTTGGCTTTATGCAAGTTTGAAAAGGGGGGGGGGGGGGGGGGGGGGGGGGGTTTTTTTTTTTTTTTTCCCCTGGGGGGTTCTTAAAAAAAATTGACCTTTCCGGGCCGGGGCAGGATATTACCCCCAAAAATTTGGGAGTTTTTGATGTTATTGGGAAAAAATTACGGGGGCAACCCCTTTGTGTTTTTTTTGGGGTTTGGCGTCTTTTTGCCCTTGGAGCTTTTAACATAAAATGCTTTTTTTTCCCAGTGTTTTTTTTTTTTTTTGGTAGAATCGTGTACATTGACCTTACCTGAGGCCTGCAGTTCTTTATATGTTTGCCTGGATTGCTTTTCCTGGGGGGGGGTTTTCTTTTTTTTTTTTTTTTGGGGGGGAAAAAAAGGGGGGGTTTTTTTTTTTTTTTTTTTTTTTTTTAGGGGTTTTTTTTTGTTTTGCGGGTTGTTATTTTCAATGGGGGTTTTTTTTATTGGGGGGTTTTTGGGGGGAAAATTATTAATTGTTTTTAAGGGTATTTTTCCAATTGGGTGTTTTTTAGTCCCTTTTTTATTAAAAAAAACGGGGGTTTTTAAAAAGGTTTTTATTGGGTTCGGTAAGTTTTCTTTTTTTAATTAAATTTTTACCAATAAAATTTGTTCCTTTTCCATTGGTTTAATTTAAAGGCTTTTTCCACTGCACGGACAAAAAAAAAAACCCCGGCCTAAAGAGGGGGGACGTTTTTTTTCCCCCATGAAAGCCCCAATTTTAAATTTGTCATGTTTTTTTAAAAAAAAACCGCGGTCGCTTTTCTTTTTTTTTTTACTTCCCCCAAATAAAAATTTCTATTGTAGGGGAAAGGACCCCCCAAGGGAAAATTTAAAAAGCGCCGGTGTTTTTAATCCCAATTTGTTGTATAATACGCCGGCGCCCAAAAATTGGGAGCGGGAAGAAAAGACCAATTTGGGGTGGGGGGAACCAGCTTTTTTTTTCTATTCCCGCCTATGGGGGAAAAATTCGTCATATCTTTGGCGTTTTAAAAAAACTAAAAGCCCCCAAAAAAATGCGATTTAGTATTCAGGGTGCAGGGGAAAGACATAGCCAAAAGGTTTGTGAAAGGGGTTTGGGGTTTTTTAAACAATTTTTGCATTTTCGGGGGCTCGAAAGGGGGATGAAAATTTTTGGGGGGGCATGGAAATTTTTTTACTTTCCGGTTTCCCGCATTATTTCGAATTGGGACGTTAAAAAACAAATATTTTTTTTGCATCTCTTTTGCATCCATATTGCTTTTATTTTTACCATTACATATTTACAAAAATGCCAGGGGAAAGCACCTTACATTTTTTCCTGAAAAACTAGGGTTTTGACCCCGTTGTTTTTGACTATCGTCATCGGGTCTTTTGAGGTCGATGAGGGCCCAATAAAACCCCAATAAATATTCCCGATGGTCGTTGTTAAAATTAAATAACCGTTGTTTTTTTAAAAAGTCTATGGGAGGGGCAAAAAAACCCCTTAATTCTTACCCCCAAAAAACGGGGGCTGGAAAAGCGGGAATTTAAAAACCCAACAAATTTAAAATGGAAAAGGGGGTTTTAAATCTTAGGAAACCCCAACTTGGGTTTAAATAAACCCCCACAGAAAAAAATTTCTTTAACCCAAAATTCCTTTTCCCTGTTTGAAACCACAAAAGGGCCCTTTTAAACCCTGCTTTCACCCAAAAAAAAAAAGTCCCGGGAAGGGCCCATTTATATTTAAAACCATCATTTTACTTAAAAGGGAAATTTGGGTATTCCTGTCCTGGAATAAAGCATGAGCCCCAAAAAACCCCCCCTTGAAAATGACCCCCAAGATTTTAAAAAAAGGGGCCGGGAAAAAAAAAAAGGATTTTTTTTAAAACCCCCCCTTTTAGTTAAAAGGGAAAATTTGAATAGCCCCGGGTCGTGGAAACCCCCAGTAGGGCCCTTTAAAAAACCTGTCGGGACCCCCAAAAAAAAAAGTGCCGGGGAAAAGGAAAGTCTTTAAAACCCCCCATTTTATTTGAAACTGGACTTTGGGACTATACCTGTCCTGGGCCACACATGAGCCCCCAAACCTGCATGAATTTAAAAATTAAAAAAAGTCCCGGGAAAAAAAAAGGGTCTTTGAACCCCTTTTTAATTTTCACGGGGCATAGCCTATCCCTGTTTGGGGCCCACCCATGTGCCCCAAAACTTGTTGACCACATTTTAAAAAAGTCCCGGGAAAAAAAAGGAGCCCTTTAAACCCCCATTTTATTTGGGAAAGGACATTGACTAAAACCTGTTCTGTACCCCCAAGTTTGCCCAAAAAAACCCCCTGTTGCCCCCCCTTTTAAAAAGTGCCGGGAAAAAAGGAAAGCCCTTTAAAACCCTTTTTTTTTAGTTGAACTGGACTTTTGACTATCCTTTGCCCGGGGCCCACAGCAGGGCCCCCAAACCTGCATGACCCCCACTTTTAAAAAGTCCCGGGGAAAAAGGTGTCTATAAACCCCCAAATTTTATTTTAAACGGCCTTTGAATAAAAACCTGCCGGGGGCCACAGCATGACCCCCAAAACCTGCAGGGACCCCAGTTAAAAAAGTCCCGGGGGGAAAAAGGGTTTTAAAAACCACCATTTTGTTAAAAATGGACTTTGGGACTTTTAACCTGTCGTGGACCGAAAGTAGGGACCTTTTAAAAACCCTGCCCGGGCCCCAAAAAAATTAAAAAAAAGTGGGGGAAAAAAGGGAGTTTTTTAAAACCCCTTTTTAGTTAAACCCGGGGACATTGACTTCCCTGTCGTGGAAGCGTATGACCTTTTAAAAACCCTGTCGGGCCCCCAAATTAAAAAAAGTGCCGGAAAAAGGGTCTTTCAACCATCTTTTTAGTTTCACGGGGGACTTTTTACGCCCCCTGTAGGGGTTTTGGGGTTTTCCCCCTTTCCGTTTTGAGTGGGCCCTTTTTTGAGTTCCCTTTGGGAAATACTGGGGGGTTAACGTTTCTTTTTCCCCCAGGTGCCCTTTTTCTTGGCTTTTTTTTTTTCTTTTTTTACTCAACTTTGTGGGGAAATTGTCCTTTACTTTGTTCTTTTTCCTTCCCCTTTACCTAATGCCCATGGAATAAAACCTACTTTGGGTTTCCAAGTTTTCCTTTTTACTCCTTGTAAAATTGGGGAGGGTTTTTTTTTTTTTACCAGCTTTTTTTTGTCCATGCAAGTTTTTTTAGTATTTTTAATTTCCCAAAAAAAAACACATTTTTAAAAATAGGATGGTTCCCAAATGTCTTTTTTTCCTTTTTTTAAATTTTGTATTAAATGGGTTTTGTCTAAATTAAGGGATTGATAGCTATTTTTAAAGTTTCTTGCAAAAAAAAGTCATTTTTCTTTGGGTGCCCTTTAAAACAGTTTCCTAACTTTTCCCTGTTTTGACAGAAACCATCACCCTTTGGAAGCCACTTTTTCCCAATTTTTAAAGGGAAAAAATGTCTGTTAGAAAACAAAAATTTTTGTTATAATGGGGGCCCTCTAGTATACCCTGGGGTCACAGCAAAAACCCCCCCAAAAAATTAAAAGAAAGGACCCTTGGCCCCCCTTTGGGGGAAAAAATTTGGGGGGGAAAAAAAAATGTCTGTTAGAAAAAAAATTTTTTTTTTGAATAGGCCCCTGTAGTTTGCTTGCATTTTAAAAGCGCATGACCCAAAAAAAATTTAAAAAAAATGATTTCACCCCACTTTTAAAAAAATTTTTTTGGAAGGGAGAAAATTCCCAAACTTAAAAAGAAATTTCTTTTCCCCAAAGGGGGCCCCAAGATTACAGCTTTATCTCCCAGAAAACATGACCCCCAAAAAATTTTTTAAAAATTATTTTTTCCCTCAGCCACTTTTAAAAAATTTGTGGGGGGAGAAAATGCCCCCAAAAAGCCACATTTCTGCCCCCAAAGGGGGACCTTGATTATTGCTGTTTTCCCCACGCAACATGCCCCCAAAAAAAATTTAAAAAATATAAATTCTCAGCCACAAATTAAAAATTGTGATGGAGAAATCCCACTTAAAACCCATATTTTGTTCCAAGGCCCAAAATTTTATAGCTTTTATCCACAGCAAACTTTGGCCCTCAAAAAAAATTTTTGACTTTGACGAAAATTTCTAAAGTTAAAAGGGAAAAAAATTTTGGAATCCCGGTGTTTTTTCCATGAAAACCTTTTGTTTTTCTTTTACAGTCCCCTCACAGAAAAAAACGGGAAAAAATAAAACTGTTGGGGAAAAGGGGAAATTAAAAATTTCCCAGAAAGAAATGATTTTTTAAAAAAAAAAGTTTTCAAGGGGACCTTTTTGGTTTGAAGGGGAAAATTGTGAAGTGGGACCGGCAACTAATCGGTGCCTCGGAAATTTGGGGGGCCACAAAAACCCATCAAAAATCCATCCCTTTCCCTTTTCTTGAGGGAAATTTCCAAACGACCCCACATTATCTGTGGAAACCCGGAGGGCCTTTGCCGTTAATCACTCCTCCAGCTATGCTGAAGGTCGTCGGGATTTTGACGGGTGGCCTGCTGGGCAAAGGGCAACACCCCCCATGGCGTGGCCCAGCGGGGGCTCGGGCCATTTGTCCATTTTGGATTTTCCAAAGTCTATTGGGTCCGGAAAAAAATCCAAAAAAATCGGTGTTTTTGGGGGACCCGATAGTTGTGACCCCTGATTTAAAGCTGGTTTTTGGGGTGTTTGGGTGTTTTGCCTGAAATTGGGATGAGGGGGTTGGGTGAGGTGGTAAATAAAAAAATTGCCAGGGGGTTTACCCTTTTGGTTCTGGGCCCCCTTTGCCCGCTTTAGGGTGCCGCCTACGGGGTATTGGGCCCCTCTTCTGCTGTCACGTCGCTGGTTTTTGTTCCACCGTGACATTTGAAAAAGTGAATCAGACGCAACAGATGTCTCCCGTTGATCAATTTAGCCAAGGTCTCCATTTTTCCCGCATTTTATCTCCCATTTTTGGGGGGGAAAGGAAAAATTTCTGAGTTTTGTTTTTACCGGGGGTTTCCGGGGGGTGGCCCCCCCGTAACTGGGGGTCTTTTTAATGGCCTTAAAGCGAGGATTGTTGGAGGAAAGGGGGGCTTAATTTGGCCACTCTTGTGAGAAAAAGGGCCCTTTATTTCCCAAAACCTTTTGGGTCGAGGGTTTGCCCAAAAAGATCTTCCTCACTTCCTTTCCCCCGCCCCAAATTTCCCTGCCAACCTCTTTCCCCCCAAGGGGAAGGGGGCGTTCGGGGTTTAAAAAATCCCGGGGTCTAGGGAAAACCTCCTCCTTTCCTTTCCCCTTCGCTTCCCCCCGGCCCCAGCTTTTTACACAGCCCTGGGCTTGCATGAGAAAGATTCACCCTGGGGGGAAAAATGATCGCTGCCTTTCACTAGCCCTGGAAAAACCCCAACCACGCCTAATGAAATTGGGGCCATTTTGGTGGTTTCTTCCCAAAATTTGGGAAGGGGTGGTGCGAGCTCTTTCACCTGCCTCCCAAATTTCCCCGGTTTTGCTCAACCCCCCCGAGGTCCCCACCGCCTTTTTTTTTTTTCTTGTCAGGGGCCCTGTGTCATTTTTTTTTAAAATGGGGTAATGGCATTGCGTTTCTTTCCACAAACGTGGGCATGTTTTGGGGGGTGGAAATTCCAGCGTGTTGCCACGGTAAAAAATTTAGACAAATTGATTTGGGGGGCCGGGGCTTGGGCGCTGAAAAATCAGGGGGGGCGAAGCAGGGTGCGAAAAGGGGGGAAGTGCGAAAATTTTTGACTTCGAGGGCCTTTTTTTCAGCAGGGGAGGCCAGGGCCCCGGGGTTTGCTCCCTTTGAAAATTTTTTTGGACGGGGCAAAAGGGTTTATGACATTTTTGCCAGGCAAGGGGGGTTTTGGGGTCCGACCCCTTTCCGATCTTTGGGGGGGCCCCGCAGATTTTGGGCCCCTTATTTGCCCCCCCAAAACCCCCCCCTTTTTTCCCCCCCTTTTTGGGACAAAAGGGTTCTTGGCACTGGGTTTTCCGGTTTAGGGGAAGAGTTCCCAACCCCCGATCCCGACCTGTTTTTTTGTGGACGGTCTCCCAAAACGATTAAATTTTTAAAATTGGGGGATGGTTTCTCTGGGGGGTGGGTGCCCCCAGAGGACCTTGGGGGGAAAGAGCCCCGCAAACCTTTTCCCTGCGGTTTTTGAAAAAAAGGGTTTTCAACGAGGGGCCCGAAAAGCCACCGTCATGACCAAAAAGGGGATCCCCCCCAGGCCCCCCCAGTGAGTGGGCAAAAGAGATTTAGCGGCCTTGGGCCCCTGCTTACTAGGGGCCCCTGTGCCGGTGGTGAGGGGAAACAGATGCGACAAGCGTTGAAATTTTAGTTGGGGCCGTGGCTGGCCAGGGCAGGGACGGCTTTTTTTTTGGGAAAGAAATGCCTTTCTCGGTTGGTTTTTGCGGGCAGGCAAGGGGGCCCTGACGGGGGCGGAACCCATTGTTTTCCACCAGATGGAAAAAGGCAAAAAAATTTTCCCAAAGGGCCCAAAAGGGGCCTTGGGGGAAAAGGGCCCACTTTTAGGCTTTTGGGCTTTGGGGGTAGTTTGGGTTTTTAAGGGGGTTTTTTTCTGCTCCCAAACTGGGAAGACAGGGAAGGGGGGGGCTGGGGTAGGGTGGCCCCTGTTTTCGGGTTTCGGGTCGTCCCCCCTCTTGGGCCCGGAAAAAGGAAAAAGGGGTTTGGATGGGTTTTCTGGTGGGTGTGGGGTTTTTTGGGCGGGGGCTTGGGGGCTGAAGGGTGGCTGATCCTGATCTAAAAATCTGGAGACTTTTGGGGAAATGAGGAAGGCTTGGTGGCGGCGGAGGGGGGGAAAGGGGGGGGGAGGGCAGGGGGTTTTTTGGGCAGTGTTTTGGGGCCCCCCATTTTAAAAATCTTTTCATTTTGGGTGCATGTTTAATAGAAAATGTTGGTGGTGGTTAACCCCCTAAGGTTCGGCCTCTAATTTGGTTTACGGGGAAAGGGGGCTTTTGGGCATCGCTGGGTGAAAACAGGGGGCTTTCTTTAAAGAAGGGGCCCCGGTTTTAGAGGTCCGGACCTTTTTGACCCGCGATAAGCGAGGAAAACCCCGGGGTTTTTTCGCATAACCGTTTGGCCCGGGGGGAATCATATAGCGGGAAAATTTGCACCGCCCTTTTCCCTTTTTGAGGCGGGGGCCCGTTTGACCTTTCCCCTTTGTCTTCCTCCCCTTTTCAAGTGATGAAGCGTTTGCAAACCAAATTTTGCTGAAAAGAACCCCGTTGGATCGCAATGTCGTCATAAATCATCAAAAAAACGGTTTGCTTGGTTTTGAAAACCCGGCTTCAGGGAAGCTGCGGGCTACATGAAAGGGGGAAATGCAAGGCTTTTGCCGCCCCGCCGGGAAATTTTTTCCGTTTGGGCCGGTTTCCCCTTCTCCTCCTCTGATGGTTCAGAAAAACGGGGGCGTCAGAGAAGTGAAAATCTTTCCTTTCCTTTTGGGCCTTTGATCTTTTAAAATGCCTTTGCCCCAAAAACCGGATTTTGTCATAAAAGATTTTTCTTCAGAAAAAAGGTTTTTATTCCATTGGTGGGTACACGAGTTGACATTTGGGTGTTCCCTGTTGGGGGGATGTGATGTGCTGTTGTTTAGAAAACAAGGTTGCAGCAATCCCTTAATTTGTGAAAAAAAATTTTTCAATTTATTGTGGGTTCCCTTTTAAAAAAACAAAAACAAAAATTTTGGGGTGCAAAAAATTAGTTGCTACTTGCGTAAAAAACTTTAGACAGTCCGTAGCCAGTAAAGGGCCCCAAAAACCAGGGGTACAAACTTGTGGCGCCCCAGGGGTTTCCTGATGCACGGACCCAACGTAGTGGAGCAGGTAAGCGTACAGACAGGCGGGGTAAAGGAGGGACAGGTAAAGTGTGCCCGTTTCGGGGGGACTCTCCCCTTCCTGTTTGGGGAAGGGGAAAGGGTCCTCCCCGAAACGTCACCTTTCAATGTCCGTCCTGGACCCCCCCTTTGTCGGGAACGTTTTTCCCGCCCCCCATCCCGTTGGCCCCCGTCCCATCAGGGGGCCGCTGGGCGCCCAAGTTTGAAACCAGGGAAATTTTGGGGACCTTGAGGGCAAAGGTTGTCTATGTTTTTAAAGAAAAGAAAGCATTTTGTTTGTGCCCAAAAAGGGATTATTTTTATTTTTTTTAAGGAAACCTTAAATTTAAATTAAACGTTTTTTTCATTTACTTAGCTTTGCTGAAACCCTGTGTTTTCTATTGTTTAATGATTGAGGGGGAGAGAGGGGGATACTCCCACTAGCAGCTGATGGGGTTTAAAGCAGTCGAAGATTTTTAAACATTGCCACATCTTTTATAGTTGCGATGATGCTGATGATGGGCATTTATGGCCGTGATGGGGGGGAAAGTGGAGGTAAAAAAATGCTGGATTTCAGGTTGCATTAACCACTGAAGGGGAAAAAAATTTGGGGCGCTGTTCGTTTCTAAAATTCCAGGGCCCTAACCCAGCGATGACAGGGCCCGACCCGGGCTGCAAACCCGGAAAGATCCATAGCAAAAGGGTTGTTGTCGCCGCCTGGAAAGGGAAACAAACCCTTTTTTCGTACCTTTTCCTCCATGTACTTTAAAACCCCCCTTTGCTCGCTTTACCCCTGAATTTCGCTCCTTGTTCGAAATAAAAAATTTGAGAAGGTATGGAAAAGTTTTGGAAAGTTTTATTAAAAGACGGCAAATTTTACAGCTTTAAAACAAATCCAATCAAAACAAAAAAAATTCTTTGGGGTTTATATTTAATGCCCAAAGGTTTGGTTTTTCCCTAAAAATTGTGGCTTTCGAATTTTTGGGGAAAAAAACCGGTTTTTGAAATTTTTATTTGGGTTTTTAAAAAAAATTTTTTGGAAATTTTAAATTTTACCTGTGGTGCTTCAAAAATTTTCTGGGATTTAAAATTTCCCAAAAAGTTTCGGCTTTTTTGCCCCCCAAAAGGGAAAAAAACCCTGTGGTATGTTTTCCGGGTTTTTTTTCTAGGGATTTTTTGGGGGGGCCCTTCCATTTTAATGTTTGGGAAAATCCTTAAAATTGTTTTTTTATTCAAATTTTAAATTTTCAAGGTTGCCCCTTAATGAAAAAAGCTTGGGCCCGCCAAAGTGAAAAAAACCTGGGTTTTAATGTAAAACGGAATTAAAAGGTTTTTTTTTCCAAAATTTTTTACCGGGGGGGTTTACTACAAAATTGTTAAATTAATTTTCCCCAACATTTTAAAAGGGGAAAAATTTCTGGGGGCGCCCAAAATGAAAAAAAACCCGGGTTTTCGGGTTTTTGGGGTTTTTTGGGCGGGTTAAAAAGGGGTTTTTGGGGCCCTCATTTAAATTTTGGGGGGGTGGGTTTTTAAAAAATTGGGGTTTTATTCCAATTTTAATTAAAGGGGTTAATTATTTAAACGGTGGAAAGGGAAAATTTGGGTTTTTTTATGAAATGTTTTGGGTAAAATTTGGGGTTTATTTTTTGGGGGGCCTATTAACTAGTATAAAAAATTGGGTTTGGGTTTTTTTTAACTGCCCCAAAGGTTTGGTTTTATAAACCAAAGGCTGGTTGGGGGAAAATTTTGGGGAAAAAGAAAAATCTTAAATTATTTAAGGGTTTTAAAAGGTGGGTTTTGGGGGCCCTTTTAACCAAATTTTTGGACCTGGGGAGGGGTTTTTTTAGGGGAAAAAAGGGTTTTTTTGTTATGGGAAATTATAAAGTTCTGGGGTGCCCTTTATCCGGAAATTTTTTAAAAGGTTTTTGTTTAAATAAAGGGGATTATTGGGGCAAAGTTTCATAAGTTTGGGTGAACATTATTCGTTTTCCTTTTTACCCCCCGTTGGGGTTTTGCCCCAGGGGCCCCCCAATTTCTCCCCCGCCGGGTTTTCTCGGGGTTTGGGGGGTTTTTAATAATTTTTCCCAACTTAAAAAAAATCTTTCCCAAAAAATCTGTTCCCCAAATAATTGTTAGGATAAAAGCTACCCCGGGTGTTTTCTGTGTTGTTTTTTTTTTTTCGCCCGAGGCTTTTTTGGGGCACAAGGGGAGAGGACCCCGTCCCCTTTGTCCGGGCGCTGCTGGCCACTGGTTATTGGGAAGGGGGGGGCTGGGGGTTTTTTTTAAAAAAAGGGGGGGATGGGACCCCGCCAAATACAACCCTACTTTCCCCGGCTGGACTCCCCACACAAAAATTTTTCCCGCTCTTTCTGTTTAAACTGGTTTTGCTTTGGGCCGCCTAAAAAGGGCAGGAAGCGGGAAGGAATGGTTTTTTTTAGGAAATTTTTTTGGGGGTGGGAATTAATAAGGGGGGTTGGGGACTTTTTCCTTTTAGGTTTTAAAAATTTTGATAAATTTTTAAAAAAAAATTTTGGGGATTTAAAAATTTTTGTTAAAAATTTTGCTTCTAAAATGTTTCAACCCTGGGCTTATAAAAACTTTTGCTTTGGGGGGTTTTCTTTTCGGGGGTTTTCCTGGGGAATTTTTTTAAAGGAAAAAAGGGTGACCAATCACTAACCAATGTTTTTGGGTTTTTTTGCCAAGTTTTAATTTTTTAAAAAAAAATGTTTTGTTTTTTTTTAGATACTATTTAAATTATGGCAAAACCGTGGGTTTTAATAGTTTTTTTTGGGGTTACACAGTAAAATTTCACCCCGCCTTCACGGACCCCCGGGGAAACACCTTTAAAAGATTTTCCTTGGGGCCGCGTGGGTGTTTTCTTTAGCTACGATTTTTTTTGGGGGGTTTAAGGGGGGGTTCTGGGGGTTTTAAAATTTTGTATCCCCTTTTTTTTGGGGTAAAAAAACAATCAAAAAAATTCCAAAAAAGTTAAAATCTTTACAATTTTTCATTTTACAGGGGAAAAAAATTTGGGAAATTTGGTTGAGAACACAAAACATGGATAATTGCAAACCCAGAGGGGAAGCTGGGTTTCCCTCTAAAAAAAAAGAATGCACACAACAGTTTTTTATTTTAGAAAAAGGGGGGAAAGGGCCCGAATTTATTTAAAGTGAATTTCCTCACAATTAACAATTCCAAACCACTCACAGCAAAACCCGCATTGATGCCCTAAAAAAAAGCAAATGGCAGTTTATTTAAAACAAAGGGACCAAAATGGGCTCAAAAAGACTTTTACCCTGATGTCTTGTGGGTGTGGAATGTTAAAAAGGTTTGACATCCCAGCCATCTTTTTTGTCTTTTTTTTCATTTTGGAATGTGAGCAAGTCCAGGTATGTAGCACCCTCACTGCTGAGGCCTCTGTTCACACAATCATCGGTAGCCATGGAGTAGGAATATAGAAATCTCAAAACTGCATAATACACCCCACCAAAATCTTGAAGGCGATAAACACTTTTGTGGACTTGTTCGCGTTCTGTGACTGTCAGGGTGTTATTCGTCAAAGGATGATTTCTATTACCTGAATCAGGTTCTGACATTCCTGACTGTATGTAATAATCTACTTATCTATGACATACCTCGCTTCCCTCTCCGATATACCTCTGTCTGTAATGCTAAGCAGCCAGGGACTTGTCTTTCTACTGGCCAGCCGCTATTGACGCGGTATGCCACTAACCTGTGTCAGTGACACTGCATCTGGTTGCCCATCTTGTGAGCACGGATACAGTATAAAGCTCTGACACCCCACTTAGACTATCAGTCACTCGCAGTGTAATAGCTCTCCACAGCGCTCGCTCCTCCGCTACATCCTTCCCTCCCTAGTCTCGTGTCATAGCCTGTCCCGTACCTCGGGCTCTACGCCTCTGCTGATTGGATAACAGTACTATGGTATGAATTCCGTCAATCAGCATTTGAGACTCTCCCATGCCACGCCCTGAAAGTTTTCACACTGCGCGCTTTCCAATTTCTCTTGGAATATAGCTTACGCGTTGCGATCAGGCACATTCAAACCTACACACAGTTTTTAAGAGGGCCTCTGAAAGATACTTTTGTGCTGTGCTCTGGCCAGCCAAGGATCCCTAAAGCTGACTATCACGACCACATCCTTGTCACTCCTGCACTTGCCCTCACCAGGCATTTATTTGTATATGATGTACTGTCAGGGTGGCAGGTTCATCCATTTTTCATGTAAAACCACAACCTATTTTTGAAATTCATGGTCCGGGGACCATTGTCAAACTTGGCAACTTCTTTAACCGTTAGGTTTCACCATACACCCTAATAGATTGTAAGCTCTGCAACGAGCTTAGGGGCCTACAGCACCTTGTGTCTCATGTTGTAAGTGGCTTTTATTGTGTAATGACCTGTATGTTTTACCCTGTAATTATAAGAGTTGCCTGCGGATATATTGTTGGCGCTATTTAGTAAAATAAAAGAGTTCATTATTATTTCATTATTATTTAATATCAGGCCTATTTCCCAAGTAAGCCTGTTTTGAACTTGCCAATTTCTTAGTGGGACTCCAAATGACTATCTAATACATGTGTATGATCAGAACCAACTTTCTCCAAAGATCAGTGTCTTTGAGGGCACCCCCTTCACCATTTACCAGGTCACAGGTTCGCAATTAGTGATAGCAGCGGAGTGTTGGTTATCCAGTCAGATCACTTACAAGCTTCATCCCATTCAGTGAAAATGAGCTGTAAACTATGGCTCAAAACTGGTAGGATAAGTTTTTTAAATTGCAGAGTCATAAGGTGTAGCAATGTTGTAGATTCTCAAAATACAGTCAAATTGTTATTAAATAAGTACAGATAATCACAAGTTACAATTCACGCTTATCTCTTAGTAAGTGAATGTTCACTTTGCCTGTTGTAGAAATCTTGTGAGAGATATAAAGAAAATAAAACACAGACGGGGGCGCGTTCTCTGGTGAAAAGTATGTAAAATGTATATAAGATTACAAGTAGTTGGCCCCAAGAGGTGCTCCACATAGAGTAGGTTGTGTCATATTTATTATAGCAAGCAAACAACACTCATATGCACGGTATGGGGTGGCTCTATCCGAGCCTCGGACAGCAAGCCGCAGGTCTCTCACTCACGAAGCCGGTGCAGGCAGACGGGCAGGAACAGTGAAGATGAACCGAAGAAAGTGGACCGGTGCTCGGATTTGCAGGTAATGAAAAACCCTCTTGTGGAGACGAGGATTGTGTATTAATAAAGGCTTTATTCCGTTAAAATTCAAATTTTAATGGATATAAAGCCTTTATTTATTACCACCATCCTTGTCTTCCCCATGAGAGGATTTCTTCCTTTGGAATCGCCAGCGTAGGGGGCCACTTTTTTCGGTTCATCTATCCCACTGCTGTTGTGAGCTTGATACATAAAACAAACAGTAGCTGTTTGATTATTATCACAGACATCACATGAAGTCACAATGGGTGTGGAATGTACAAGGTTTTACACCGGAGCCATCTTCTGTCATTTCAGCTTGAAGAGGACAAGTCCAGGTATGTAGCTCCTCAATACTGAGGCCTTGTTCACACTTCATAGCGCTGGAGGAGGGGGCGAAGATCAGAACTGCACCATTTAGGGTAAGTTCACACTTACAGTATTAGCAGTGAAAAAGGGTTGCTTACTTGCTGAAAATTCTGCGCTTGCAATTTCAACAAGGAAATGATGCTGACTGTGTGAGGCAGATTTCTGCCTCCTTTACTTTTGTATTGTCGCACATAAAGTGCCTCAAAGACTTGATATCTTGTGTAGAAACTCTACAGTGCAGGACAAAACTTGCTTGCATAAAATCAGCATCGTTTGAAGGACTACACCTATTTTACATAGAGTATAATATAAATCAGTTTATCCTCGGATTAGATGCTGATTCTGAGGCAGATCCAGAGTCTAAATTCATCGA
The DNA here is from genome assembly GCA_025379985.1 of Phyllomedusa bahiana. NCBI lineage: Eukaryota > Metazoa > Chordata > Amphibia > Anura > Hylidae > Phyllomedusa > Phyllomedusa bahiana. The sequence goes on from JAODAL010012732.1 coordinate 82,645, forward strand.
GTGAACATACCATTCCCTTCAAATATCTCAGCAAATACCCCCACATGACACGTTCCTTCCTCCCTGTAATTGTCTGGATGATTCTTCAAAGAAAGACATTTCTAAGAAATGTTCCTGGACCTAATTCTATAGATAATGTGCACATCAAGTGACTTTTTTTTTGCCCCTCAAAAATATCCAAAAATATGCCAAGTTTGAGCTTAACCTTACATGGATTATCCCATCTGGACAGCTCCTTTTGTAAATAAGGACTCACTGGTGATCATAGGTCTGTCAGATTAAACCCCAAGCAGTAGCACTGAGGAAGGCTGGGGCCTCTTTACAACACATGTGCTATTACATGGTTTGCAAACAGTGCCCATTATTATGATATCACAGGACACATGACATCATAGACATCTTATGATGTCACAGGGCACATGACATCATAGACATCACATGATATCACAATTATTGTGGAATGTTACAAAAGTTCTAAGCCTGAGAATGTGTCACCTTAGTTTAAAAGTTTGAAGAGGACAAGTCAAAAGGCTTTGTTCACCCATTGTGTAGCTAAAGAGTGTGGGGTTTAAAATTTCAGTTGTGCACATTGGATTCTATTTTTTTTCTTGCCCATCACATTTCACATTTGCTCTCATTGAGAGGAAACTGTGTGATGAGCAAATTTATTTTATTGTTCCACTTTACAATTTCTAAATTTTATAAAAGGTAGTATTGTCTGTATTTAGCTCCTATATTCAACTATTTGTCACCATGGTAACAAACTCAAAAACTTGTGTGTCCTGTAGTATGAATTCTGTCAGCTTGATACTATCTGTAGGAAGAGAGTAAAGAAGAAGTAACACAAGACTGCTGTATAAAATTACTAGCTTGTAACCGTAAGGATAACACAGTATTGTCTGAAATTTGACACAGACACTTTGTTAGTTTTGAATATTAGTGACATGTTTATATTAAACCTTTTATCAATATTTGATCTTCATTTAACCCCTTAAGGGACACAGCCAGTTTTGACAGAGCCCCATTTTTTAAATTGACGTGTCACTTTATGTGGGCCCTAACTTTTTGACATTTTTACCTGTCCATGTGATTCAGAGATTGTTTTTATACTACACAAATTAATTTCGTAAAGAGCATCTTGCATATGTCTACTTACAAGTTTGGTAGCAATTTTCCAGAAAATTTGCCAAAACAAACTTTTAAGGAACCAGTCCAGGTGAAACCTTCCAGAAGTTACCCCATTTTGGATTCAACACGCCAAAGGAAATTCCTCTAGGGGTGTATTGTGCATCTTGGGCCCATGGATGTTACACTTTTTTTGGCATTAGGCCATGAAAATGGAAAAAAACAGCGACAGGATAACTTTATATAGTTACTTATATATTTATATAGAGAAAAAATATATATGTATGTATATATATGTATATATAATATATATTCATGTATAATTTATATATAAATATATATAGTTTTTTTGTTTTACTACTTGAACACAATAGAAATGTAGAATAATAGAAATTGTGTTTTTATGTCGTCATTGTCTGACAGCCATAACTTTTTAGATTTCTGTATATGGAGCTATATAAAGACTTGTTTTTTTTATCTTTTTGGGGGGCGATTGGGGGTGTATTAATGGGAAAAGGGTGGTGTGCATGTTTTATTTGTTTATGTTTTTACTTTTTTTTCTACTTTCAGTATTTTTTTTTTAACTTGTCTCCATAGTGGACTTGACTCAGCGATCTATTAGATCGCTGCTATGATAGAGTACAAAACAGAACTACGTATTGTATAACCGTCAATCACCATACCTGGCTATACCCTCAGAGCACGACCGGGCATGGTGAAGTCAGGAAGCTTTTGTTAGGCCGGGGTCATCATGGCAGCTAAAGAAAGGCGTGATAGCGAAGGGAGACAGTTATGACATTAACCCCCCTTTTCTCAAGAAGCGAGTTTTAGAAAAAAAGGCCTTTATAAAGGTGCAGCAAAATGGGAGGTGTGGGGCCCTTAAATTTCCCCAAGTCAAAAATTTGGGAAAACTTGGTGATTGTGAAATAGGAAAAGACATCGGGGAAAAGGGGGGTGCCCTCCTGCAAAAAAGATTAGTTTCTGTGGGGACATTGGCCAAAACCCATGTAATTTTGTTAAACTTAATGGAAGTAAGTTGTAACTTACACCCGGGGTATCAACCATGCATGAAAAAAAACAGACACAACCCAATTTTCAGTAGCACACAATTAACACAAAAAAAAAAGGAAACATAGGTTTTTTTGGGAAATTTATGTTCAACATTTTTAAAATCCTAACCTTATTTTGTCACAAAATAGGGACACAGGGTTTTGATAGAAAATCTTTTCCCTTTATTCCCGGAAAACTGCAATGGAAAAGTTTAGTGCCAAACATCCCAGTGTGAATTCCCAGCGGGTGTTTTAAAATAAAATATTTTTCATAAAAAAAAAAAACTGCCATGTTTGAAATGCAAATTTGAAAATTTTCACGGTGAATTTTATTTCCCCCCCAAAAAAAACCCAATGGGAAAAAATTTCCAAACAATAACCCTGAAAAACCCCCAAAAAATTGCAGGCCAAAAAAGTGGCGCCGGATGAAATTTTTTAACTTTAATTATTTTTTTAATTTATTTTATGTTTTAATACCCCTTTTTAATTTTTGAAATTTTTAAACATAACGGGTTTTAAAACCTTATCAAAATTTGCACTTATTGCTGCAGTTTTAAACCATCCCCACATCCGGCCCGGGTCCCCCCAAAAAAATTTGCTGGAAATTCCCATATTTTTCAGGGAAGAAATCAATGCTGATTTGGGCAAAGAGCTCAGCCATAACGTGGCTTAAAACCCCAAAAAGGGCAAACTAAAATTTATTTTTTTTAAATTTTTTTTATTTAATTTGTTATTAATAAAAAAAATTTAAAAAATTACAGGGTCGGAAATGTAAAGCAGGTTTCTCAACCCCGTCCTCAAAGCCCAAAAACCAACGGGCCCATTTTTCAGGATATCCCAAAAATGCCCCGGGAACAAAAAAATTAAAACCAACCGTGCAATGCAGGGAAAAGCCAGAAAACGTGCCCTGTTGGGGGGGCCCGAGGACTGGATTTTGAAAACACTTGTCAGGGCGCCGGGGGCCGCAGCTCGCCGGGGCCCCCCCCCCGTGCGCAGGGGGTTCCGGCAGGGGTTTGGGGGCGGGCCCGCAGCCTTTTTTTCCTTCGCCCCGGGCAAAAAAACCCGGGAATTTAAAACCGCCCCCCCGCTCCTGTCCCCCCAGCCTGAAGCCGCCGCGCCCCAAAACCCCTGTTTTAAAGGCGCGCCCCGCGAGGGGTGGTCCGGATTTAAAGGGCCAGCGCCCCTTTTAAATTTGGGAAAAATTTAAAACCGGACCGGGGCCCCTATATATGGTTGACGTCCCTAGAAACTCGCTGCCAGTCTGATGGTTTTTTTTGGGGAAGCGTTTAGTGTGGGGATTCAGTTTTGTTTCCCGTGCCCATTTCCCCCTGCTTAGTTCCTGCCCTTGCCTTTTTCCCCCCTTCCCTGACCGTCTCCTGCCTTGACCCCAAAACCTTTGGGCCCGCCTCCCTGACCTTTTTATTTTCCCCCGGACTACGCCCCGGATTACGATTTTGCCCCAGCTTTACCCCGGCCCCCCATCCCCAAGAAAAGTCATTTCAGGGGTAACGACCGGGTTTACCCTCACGCCGCAGCAAGTACATCCCTTTTTTGCGGCGGGCTCGGGTGAAAAAAACCGGGGGCTACAAAAATTTACCGTTCCCGGCTTTGGCTTACTATAAACGTTTTGGTTTGGGTCCAGGGGAATCCACTCCTCCTTTTACAGTAAAACGGGGCCATGGTTACCCCCGGGAAACCTCGCCCGTTTTCCCCGGGACTCCGACGGCTGTCGCCCAGAAACCCACGGTATCGACCAGCTAGCGGCCATGTGCAAAACCTGGCGACCCGCTGCCCCCCCCGGGCGCCGCCTCTCCCACCTGCATCCTTCCCTTGGGAATCCATTGCTCAAAACCTGTTTCACCCTTCGGGACCCTTCCTGCATCTCCCACCCCTCTCGCCCCAAAGGAGCCCCCAAAGAAGTGTGGGGGATTCATCACCATGCCCCCCCCCTCGAAGGGATGGGGCCCCAAATTTTTCCTACAAAGGGGGCGACCCCAAGGGGCCCTTTCAAAATCCTTCTTGTTGGAGAAACCCTTTGGGGCTTGGGCTACGCCACTATGGATCGAGGGGACCCTCTGACAGCGGACCCCAAAAACCTTTCCCCCGGGGGTTTCCGTCCCAGCCCTTTTGGGGAAACCCCAGGCCTTTACTTCCTAGGCTCCCCGCCGCGTTTGTTTTCGGTTTGGGTCGGGCGACCCCCACTTTGGGCATATTCATGCAGTTTCGCACTCTCGTTTTCGGGGGGGCTGGAACAACGAACGTTGGTGGCGACATTTTGGAAAGGGCCCTTTCCGGGGCGAAAAAGGACGAGCTCCCCGCTGGGGAAATTTCCCAGCTCCCTTTGGTTTAAAACCTAATCCATTTGGCCCCCCGAGGGGAAATATTGGGCTTCCCCAAAGGAAAACGGACCCCCCCACAAGGGGGAAAACCGTCCGTCCAGCCGTTTCCCCCCGTTTTGGCCCCACTTTCCCAGGGCCCCCCTTCCACCCCCCCCCCTTTGGTCTCTGAAGAAAACCATGAAATGAGAGAGCCCCCTTCCCAGGAAAAAATTTTTCAAAAAGCATCGCCATAACCCGCTGTGTTTCTTGTGGGGGTTTTTCGGGCCCACTTCTTTGGGGGACGCCCGGTGCCCGGGAAATTTCCCCCACCTAGGCCTCGGGAGAGGCAACCCTAGGTGCAAAAGGGGCCCTCTCCCGTCGGGCCCATGCCCGTATACATTGGTGCTTCTTGGAAAAGAAACCCTTTCAGGCCACCCCCCTTTAAAATTGATTCGGGGTCGGCAGGAAATTTAAAAGCCACGAAACTTGTGACCAGGGTTTTGTCTCCCCGGGGGGACTCCGTTGCAGAAACCCTTTTTTGTGTCCCCTTTGATCAGTGGGGAATGGGCCCTTTTTGGGGCCATCCGTTTCCCTACGGGCCCCCCCTTCCGCAGATTGGGGGCCCCTTTTACAAGGAAACGTTGCCCCTTTTAGTCCTGCCTTGGGGCCTCCCCTTGAAATCCTTTGGGCCCCCCTTGGCCCCGCAGGGGCCATACCCGACCTTGGATTGGGGGCACAGGTGAATCATGGTTTGGGGGTCCGCTGTCACCACGTTGCCTTCGCACCACAAAAATTTCCCTCAGGTCCCCTTCCCCGAAGTTGCCAAGCCCCTTCCCGGTTTTTAAAATACACCCTAATTTGGGGCTTTTGCAGATGTTTTTTCGGAGAGGCAGGGGGGAAACGCTCCCTCCCACCGGGCCTTTCCGGAAATTTCCCCCTTGACCTGCAACCTGTGCTGTCCGTTGCAGATTCAGTTGGATTTTTTCCCTTTTGCAAACCCCCCTCAAACTAAGGGGGAGGTTTAAAGGGGTTTAACCCCGGTGTTGGGCACCTACTTGCGGCACTTTGTGTCCGCTCGTCAGGATTAAACTGGTCCATCTCTCTCCTGGGCAGAGTTTTTCTAAACCTTTAGAGTCTAAATGGGGGCCTCCCCTTTTTTGTTGTTTTTGGGTTACTCCCCCCCAACCTCCCCTTAGCTACCTCGTCTTTGCCCCCTCCCGGGATGCCCAAGTAAGGGCATAAAGGGCTCCTGGCAACTCACGCGTCGGGGCCCTGTGAGCTTCTGCCCGCCCAAAGGCGGTGACGGGGCCCCGTGGCCCCCCCCATTTGACCCAGGGATGGGGGGGTTTGGTTATCCGCAAAAAAAGCCCTTTTTTAAGGGCCCGTTACAAGTTGGGCCCAAAAAACCGGGGTCCTTTTGGGGTGCCCAGCGGCTGAACCCCGTTCCCTATAAGTTCGCCTCCCCCCGACCTAGTACCCGAAGGTTTCACGTGTCCCTCCTCAACCGGGGTGCTAAAACCTTCTCCCCGCAGACTTCTCCCCTTCCCCCTGTGCTAGCACTGATAACACTTGGGGTCAAGGAGGGTGGCGGAGAAGACAGGAGGGGGAGCGGTTCATTTTTCGACGGGAAGGGGCTTGGGCCCCGGGGAGGAGTTCATGGGAAAACCTGAGCCCAATTTTTCCCCTGATCCCTCGCTAAATTTAAAAGGAAGAGGGGGAGAGTGGGGGGGGGGGGGGTACTGTCACACGCGCGGCGCCGCAGCTGCCGCGGGCCCTCCCCCGTGGCCGGGGTCCGCGGGTCTCGGTGCCCGCAGCCCCGGTCTTCTGCTCTGGGCGGAAAAAACCCCTACTTTTCCATCCCCCCCTGTTCCAGTTGAAGCGCCGCGCGCAAACCCTGCTTAAAGGGAATTAAAATTTGGGTTAAATTGACGGCCGCTGGCCCATTATGGTTGACGTCCCTAGCACTGCTCATCGTTTGGGGTGTTTTGGAGCGTTTAGAGTTGTTGAGTTAGTCTTATTTCCCTTGTCCAGTCCCCTGTTACGTTTCCCGACCTTGCCTGTTTTGCCGCCTGCCCTGACCGTTGCCTGCCTCTACCCACGAACCCCAGCCGCCTGCCTACCCTTTTGCCTTCCCACTACGCCTTCGGATTACGATTTTGCACACGCTGTACCCGGCCGCCATGCAAGCAAGTAGTCGGGGAAAAAGACCCGGTACCTACCCGCAGCGTCCACCCGTTTGGGGGGCCTGGTGAAAACCGGGGGCTACTTGACCCGTTCCCGGCGTGGGCTTTGCTATCACCTTGCGTTGGTCCCCGGGATCCCCCCTGTTACAACACGATGTAAAAGGGGGGGCTCAAGGGGGGACGCTGAACCTGCCGATACTGGCTGTCAAATTTTTACTCTAAGGGTTTTTCACATGGCTTTCAGGCGCTGAAGTATCCTCCCCCGGGAAAAAACTTTTTTTTTAACAAATTTTCTGTTCCCATATACTATATTTTCCCTAGCAAAACAATTAATCGATTGAAGTCGGTTTTAGCGGGGCCCAAACAAATACAGGGAAAAATTTACTGAATCGATCCCAAAATTTTTGTGAAATACCCTTTAACCCGCAAAAATTTGTAGCTGTGGGCCCCCCACTGTGGAATGGTTTTTCTGATGCAAAACCGTCAGTAGCCTAGACTGTACGTGGAGCAAACAAATAGCTTTAAACAGAAGCCGTTTAAAAAATTTTGAAAAATAGGAGGCATTTAGACACAAAAAAAATTTAATAAAAAAAAATGTAGTCCTATTTGGGAAAATTTTTTTCCCAATTTTCAGTGGTATGCACTTTTCATGAGGGACACAGAAGGGAGGTAGAACACACTTGTGTCCTGCACAGAAAGTGTACATTTGTTTTACTAACATCTACGGGCTGGCCTCAGCTATGTTACATTATCTGTCTGAGTACCTTTTATCCTGTTCCCCCGACAGATACCTGCAAAATAGCAAATAACGAAGTTTGCGCCCAGCGCAGCGTAAGTGGCATCAAGTGCTAGATTTCCATTCCTATTTTCTTCAGATTAATAAAGTGGAGTGACTTCCATAGTAATCAATGAGTTATGAGTAAATAGGAATGCAGCCTGTGGTCTTTTGCGCAATGCAGTTATTTCTAGATTTATGTGGTTATCTGGCAGACATGTCTTTGTAAAAATATTCTCCTGCATTGCTTTTGTATCTTTGAAGCTTGGCAAGAGTCACATTTTTAAAGAATTTGTACAGATTTTACTTTACAGTTGATTGTGTTAAATACTAAATGATAAGTCCGTTTAATGATATGTAAGTGTTTTGTATAAAAGTATAAGACTGCGTTTACACGGCAAAGACCAAATACCGGTTGGATTGTTCGACCGGTATTTGGTCTTTTTTTGGCACGCAGGGGGACGCCTTTTGTCCACGGTTTGCAGATTCAAGCCCTCCCCCTTTGCACCCATATGTTCACGTTCCGCCCGAAAAACGGGCAGAAGAATGAACATGTTCTAAGTTTTTCGGACCGCCGGCGGTGTGAAAAACCATCTGCCGGAAAATCCGTGCAGTGGGGACTGCTGCACAGATATTCTGTAGAAGTCTGTGGGGAAGTGTTGCTTGTCAGTTTTCAGACAGTTGTAAAACCACAAACCGTCTGAAAAACCAACAAATACAGTGGGGAAAAAAGTATTTAGTCAGCCACCAATTGTGCAAGTTCTCCCACTTAAAAAGATGAGAGGCCTGTAATTGATATCATAGGTAGACCTCAACTATGAGAGACAAAATGATAAAACAAATCCAGAAAATCACATTGTCTAATTTGGAAATAATTTATTTGCAAATTATGATGGAAAATAAGCATTTGGTCAATAACAAAAGTTAATCTCAGTACTTTGTTATATATCCTTTGTTGGCAATGACAGAGGTCAAACATTTTCTGTAAGTCTTCACAAGGTTGGCGCACACTGTTGCTGGTATGTTGGCCAATTTCTCCATGCAGATCTCCCCTGGAACAATGATGTTTTGTCGCTGGCAACACAGACTTTCAACTCCCTCAAAAGGTTTTCTATGGGGTTGAGATCCGGAGACTGGCTAGGCCACTCCAGGACCTTGAAATGCTTCTTATGAAGCCACTCCTTCATTGCCCTGGTGGTGTGCTTGGGATCATTGTCATGCTGAAAGATACAGCCACATTTCATCTTCAATGCCCTTGCTGATGGAAGGAGGTTTGCACTCAAAATCTCACGATACATGGCCCCATTCATTCTTTCATGTACACGGATCGGTCATCCTTGTCCCTTTGCAGAGAAACAGCCCCAAAGCGCATGATGTTGCCACCCCCATGCTTCACAGTAGGTATAGTGTTCTTTTGATGCAACTCAGCATTCTCTCTCCTCCAAACACGACGAGTTGTATTTCTACCAAACAGTTCTACTTTGGTTTCATCTGACCATATGACATTCTCAAAATACTCTTCTGGGTCATCCAAATTCTCTCTAACAAACTTCAGACGGGCCCGGACATGTACTGGCTTAAGCAGGGGGACACGTCTGGCACTGTAGGATCTGAGTCCCTGGCGGCGTAGTGTGTTTCTGATGGTAGCCTTTGTTATGTTGGTCCCAGCTCTCTGCAGGTAATTTACTAGGTCCCCCTGTGTGGTTTTGGGATTTTTGCTCACCGTTCTTGTGATCGTTTTGACCCCACGGGGTGAGATCTTGAGTGGAGCCCCAGATCGAGGCAGATTATCAGTGGTCTTGTATGTCTTCCATTTTCTAATTATTGCTCCCACAGTTGATTTCTTCACACCAAGCTACAAGCCTATTGCAGATTCAGTCTTCCCAGCCTGGTGCACAGCTGCAATTTTGTTTCTGATGTCCGACAGCTTTGGTCTTCACCATAGTGGAGTTTGGAGTGTGACTGTTTGAGGTTGTGGACAGGTGTCTTTTATACTGATAACAAGTTCAAACAGGTGCAGTTACTACAGGTAATGTATGGAGGACAGAGGAGCCTCTTAAAGAAGAAGTTACAGGTCTGTGAGAGCCAGAAATCTTGCTTGTTTGTAGGTGACCAAATACTTATTTTCCATCATAATTTGCAAATAAATTCTTTCCCTATCAGACACTGGGATTTTCAGGATTTGTTTTCCTATTTTGTCTCTCATAGTTGAGGTCTGCCTATAATGTCAATTACAGGCCTCTCTCATCTTTTTAAGTGGGAGAACTTGCACAATTGGTGGCTGACTAAATCGTTTTTTTCCCCACTGTAACCTTTGCCGTGGGGACAAGCCAGACCCTAGGTACTACATGGGCATTAGTATTGTTTTACTCACTCTTAAACATTTGAATCTCTGAACTACTTCACAAAATGTCTGGATTTTATTGTGCTCAGAGAAGTATTTAAGGGGGTCATAAGACCCCCTTAAATACCTTATTGTTATTGTGTATGAATGCTTGATGTTATCAATATATAATGCTTGATGTTTTCTATATAGTAGATACACAAATAGCTGAACAATAAACATTTGGAAACATCAGACATCTCCATAATTTATATTTCTCAGATTGAAAGGGAGCCTCTAACATCATTAGCAGACTCTGTTGTTTTATTTGGTTTTTATACACTCCATATGTATTAAGTGTTGCCAAGGAAAGACAAGTAGTTGGTCTCATAAGTCCAATAATGCAAGTATTTGCTGTAATCTAAATCTACTGTCAGGAACAGTAAATAACAGAGTACTCTTCTGTCATGTTTGCCTTTAACTTGAATCATATGTGAAGCTGAGAAAAACTTTCCAGGTTCACATGAAGTCAGTATCCTATGAAATATTATGGCATAATGTTATTTCCTATATATAATTTGTATTTAGCCATCTTGTGAACATTTGTTTATATAATAGAGAATTACAGTTACACAAAGTGATGAATATACACAGTTGACTCACATTATTATGACCACCAATGTTGGACATTTCAAGCCTTGTAACATGTTGCATTGTCTTGCTGGAAGATCTCTTCTGCCCCATGGAAGACAATCATCATGTAGGGGTGTACATGATCTGCAAGAATAAATTCATACCCATATCAGTTGAGTGTGTCCTCCACATGGATGAATGGGCCCAGAGAATGCCATGAAAATATTCACCAGACCATAACTCCGCCACCCCCAGCTTGTGTTCTTCCAGCAATGGTTGCAGGGTGTTCATTCTATGAGGTTTCTGACTTGATACGCCAACATCTTTCTGTTAAATAAAGCAGAACATGTGACTCAATGGAGAAGGCATCCCTTTGCCAATCATCAGGGGTCCAACGCTGATACTGCTGTGAAAATTGAAGCCCTTTCTACCAATACAACTTAGTTAATAGATGTACAGTGATCTGCTTCAGAGCCCCATATACACTAGGGTTCGCTGAACTGCTTTAGATATACAGTGATCCCTCACTTATCGCGGGTGTTGTGTTCCAGAGACCCCCGCGATCCGTGAAAATCCGTGAAGTAGCGGCGTTACATTTATTTTATTTATATATATTTTAAGGCTTTATAAACGTTTTCCACACTCCAACATATAAAAATCTATGTGGGTACTCACCAGTGAAGTATACTGCAGCTTGAATGATGAAGAGTAGTGTTGAGCGATTATTATCGACAAAGTTGAAATGGCACGGTATTTACGTTGATCGGATTTTGTCGATCACGCGATAATTTAGGTTAAAATCTGTGCATCATCTATTAATATCGCGCCATTTTCGGCGCTTCCTGTCATTTTGCCGGCCAGCAAATCAGCTAACAGAATAGAGCAGGGTGAGATGTGTGTGCGACGTCATGATTGGGATGTGTATGGTTGCGATTGGCTGGAAAAATCACATGACCTCGTTTTACATAGAACAGCCCTTCCTGTTCATGATCAGTGTGTGTCAACGTCTCATAGCAGTAAGACGTGCGCTCTGCCTGTGTCCAAACAGCTCAGCAAACAGCTCAGCGAAATTATTCTATTTTTTCACAGAGACAGCTCTACTTTTAGCTGTGATCCTTAGAACTTAGTTAGATCAGAGATTTTGCAGATTTTAGGTAGTTTGGGAGGAATTTTAAAGGGATTCCCCTTT
>JAODAL010012733.1:0-94235 GCA_025379985.1 Phyllomedusa bahiana
CGTTTAACCTTAGTCTCTGATCTTGTTCTGTGTGTTGTTTCTAGCAGTCTGTTTTGTACCTTGGCTTCTGTTTAACCTTCCTGTTGGCATCCGTTTTGTCCTGTCTTTGTTTGAACCTGCACATATCCATTCTAGTCTGCTTTGTCCCCTGTTCCTATTCTGTTGGGGCCTTTCCTTGGCACTTCCTGGCCTGTCTGGTCAGCTGCCGCTGCCGGACTGCTCTGGGGTGGCCTGGTGGCTGTTGGGGTCAGTCAACCTTACCAACCAAAGGCTCTGTAAGATGCCCTGGGCCCCATGGCCACTTGGTTACGCCCCCTCGGAGCAAGCCCGCAGCGGTCCAGTGGGTCCACTACCGCTTTACCCCCCTACCCGTTACAGTTTGATCAGGCATGGACTCCGCTGACTTTTGCCCTCTTTTTCTTGGTCCATGTGGGAGTTTTGTTTCTGGCTGTCACTTTTTGTGTGTGGAGTGTTTTTTTTTTTACTTTTTTTGGGAGGTTTTTGGTGTTTGGGAGCTGCTGGCTCATGGTACCACCCCCATATATCCATTTGGCCTACTCATGGTCCAGCCCAGACATCCGTTTGGCCTAGCTCATGGTCCAGCCCAGTTCATGCGTTTGGCCTTGATCAGGGTCCAGCCCAAGCATCCGTTTGGCCCGCTCATGGTCCAGCCCAGAGCATCCCCTTTGGCCTAGCTCATGGTCCAGCCCAGAGCCCTCCGTTTGGCCTAGCTCATGGTCCAGCCCAGACATCCGTTTGGCCCAGCTCATGGTCCGCCCGAGCCCCTCCCCCTTTGGGCCTTTCGTCTGGCCCGAACCCTCGGTCCCCCGCTATGGTCCGCCCGAGCCTTTGGGCCTACCCTGGTCCAGTCCCGGCCCGTGGCCTATCTGGTCCCCCGGCCTTTGGCCTCCCCTGAGCCCTGATCCCCCTTTGGGTTTCGTCTCCCCTGAGCCTTCTGATCCCCGTGGCTTCTCTCGCCCTGAGCCTTCTGAGTCCCGTGGGTTACGGTCTCGGGCCCTGACCTTCTGAGTCCCCGTGGCTTTTCGGTCTCGCCCTGAGCCTTCTGAGTCCCCGTGCTTACGGTTTTCGCCCTGAGCCTTCTGAGGGCCCCGTGCCCTTTCGGGCTCGCCTGAGCCTTCTGAGTCCCCGTGGCTTACGGTCCTCGCCCTGGGTTCCCCCTCCCATTTTTTTGCCTATTCCCCGTTTTGTTCCTCCTGTGCACCTCCATTTCCTAGGTATTCCCGGTACTGGCTGTGCAGCCTGTAGTTGGTTTTGGGGTTGCCCCGGATTGTTTCGGTCCCCTGACCTAGGTGGAATTTCCATTTTGTGGATTGGAGGAGGGGGCTTAAGGAGGGGTGGACTATCACAGTCCATGCCACGTTCCTGTCCTTACGCTGCGGCCTCTGCTGCAAACCGCAGTCCTACCTATGTTCCTATCGCAGATCTGGTTCCTGTTGCAGTGTCGCTGTGAGCTTCTGTAGCCGCTGCTTACTCACCTGTGATTGCTGTGCGGCTTTCTCTATAGAGGGCGGCGGCCACATCTTCCCTTCCTTTATTCCCACAGTGTGCAGCAGGGTTGGGCTTCCTCTACCAATCCCCTTCCACCTGTGGGTTTATAAGCCTGCCTCTCCTCACACTCCCTGCCTGATCCTTGTTGTTGTTGTTGTGTCTTGTTGTCTCATGGTGTAGTCTGGTGTTGCTGTGTGTTGTCTTCTTGTATGTTAGTGGTCTGGTGTGTCGATGTTTGGTTAGTCTCCATATTGTTTTCCATGTGTCTGTCTGCACCTTTGTCTTAGAGCTTCTTTGCCATGTTAATGCCTTAGTTCCTAGCTTGTTTCTGCTGTCCCTGTTTCCATGTCTGTGAGTTTCCTTGCCTTGTTCTCTGCCTGTGTTTGTGCCCTGGTCATGCCTTGTTCCCTTGCCTGAGTTCTAACCTTAGTCTCTGATCTTGTTCTGTGTGTTGTTTCTAGTCAGTCTGTTTTGTACCTTGGCTTCTGTTTAACCTTCCTGTTTGGCATCCGTTTTGTCCTGTCTTTGTTTGAACCTGCACATATCCATATCTAGTCTGCTTTGTCTCTGGTCCTATTCTCTTGGTGCCTAGCCTTGGCACTTCTGGCCTGTCTGGTCTGTTGCCGCTGCCGGGGACTGCTCTGGGGTGGCGCCTGGTGGCTGTTGTGGTCAGTCAACCTTACCACCAAAGGCTCTGTGAAGATGCCCATGCCCGATGGCCACTTGGTTACGCCCCCTCGGAGCAAGCCCAGCAGCGGTCCAGTGGGTCCACTACCCGCTTTACCCGCGCACCCGTTACAGTAAATATATTTTTTCATAGTGTTTTATAGGTAATGCTTATTTGAATGAAAGTTGAGTAACAATTTATTTTATATGTGGCTAGTTCTGTTGCTAAGAGACAGACTATGACAAAGTCACTCGAACGTATTTTTTTCTGAAGCAGGTTCTAGATGTACTGTTAAATCAGTAGTTCTTACTTTTTTCATTGCTGCGATTGCACTTAATTGATAGTATTTACTGTGATCCAGATAGTATTTTACCTTGTTGTATTATTGTTTTTTTTTTTTGTAAAAATTATACAGTTTAGCAAATAATATCTTTTTATTTTACCTATTTTTTTCTTTCTTTTATTTACAACTTATTGGCATGCTTACATTACACAGGCATCTATTTGGCCATGCTATTGAAATGCCTTAACAATCCTTTATAGATGACCGCTCTGGGAACCTTAGTCAAATTCTATGCTGTCTCTGCAGTGATGCCAGCCCTAGCAATCATATTGCCAAAGCCAGCAGGGTGGGAGTATACCTGTGTATTACAGCCATTCTACAACAGTGATTTCGCAGACACATTAGCAGTCTTCTTTAACCTCTTAATGACCGCCCACTGTCTTTTGACGTCGGCTGGTGCAGGTCGCTCATCTACAGAGACGTCTTTTGGCGTTGCTGCAGACATCGAAGTTTGAGGCGCCCAGTGCCGCAGCTGCGCTGGGATCAACTGCAGCACCGGGTGCCGCAAACTCCAATGTCTGCAGCGATGCCAAAAGACGTTTACTGTAGACCAGCGGTCCCCAACCTTTTTTCCACCAGGGACCAGTTTGATGCACGACAATTTTTCCACGGCTCAGTGGGAGGCGGGGTTATGGAGGAGGTTGGATGTTTAGAATCACACACAAAAAAACCCCCAAAAAGTGTATACTGTGTCATTTAGGGATATCGTATGGGGTAACCTGACTGATTGTCAGCTCTGTGGGTCAGCATTATACATGTGTATAATATACATATGTAATAAGCTCTGTCATTATAGAGATATATGCCCCCTGTAATAATAAATAAATATAGCCCCCCCTGTAGTGATAATAATACATAGCTGCCCCAGTAGTGATAGTGATACATAGCTGCCCCAGTAGTGATAGTGATAGCTAGCTGCCCCAGTAGTGATAGCTAGCTGCCCCAGTAGTGATAGTGATACATAGCTAGCTGCCCCAGTAGTGATAGTGATACATAGCTAGCTGCCCCAGTAGTGATAGTGATACATAGCTAGCTGCCCCAGTAGTGATAGTGATACATAGCTGCCCCAGTAGTGATAGTGATACATAGCTGCCCCCAGTAGTGATAGTGATACATAGCTGCCCCCAGTAGTGATAGTGATACATAGCTGCCCCAGTAGTGATAGTGATACATAGCTGCCCCAGTAGTGATAGTGATACATAGCTAGCTGCCCCAGTAGTGATAGTGATACATAGCTAGCTGCCCCAGTAGTGATAGTGATACATAGCTGCCCCAGTAGTGATAGTGATACATAGATAGCTGCCCCAGTAGTGATAGTGATACATAGCTGCCCCAGTAGTGATAGTGATACATAGCTAGCTGCCCCAGTAGTGATAGTGATAGCTAGCTGCCCCAGTAGTGATAGTGATAGCTAGCTGCCCCAGTAGTGATAATGATATATAGCTAGGTGCCCCAGTAGTGATAGTGATACATAGCTGCCCCAGTAGTGATAGTGATACATAGCTGCCCCAGTAGTGATAGTGATACATAGCTGCCCCAGTAGTGATACATACATAGCTGCCCCAGTAGTGATACATAGATAGCTGCCCCAGTAGTGATACATAGATAGCTGCCCCAGTAGTAACGATACATAGCTGCCCCAGTAGTAACGATACATAGCTGCCCCAGTAGTAACGATACATAGCTGCCCCAGTAGTAGCGATACATAGCTGCCCCAGTAGTAGAGATACATAGCTGCCCCAGTAGTAGAGATACATAGCTGCCCCAGTAGTAACGATAATAGCTGCCCCAGTAGTAACGATAATAGCTGCCCCAGTAGAAATGATGCATAGCTGCCCCAGTAGTGATAATAGCTGCCCCAGTAGTAATGATAGATAGCTGCCCCAGTAGTAGAGATAAATAGCTGCCCCCCCAGTAGTAATGATAGATAGCTGCCCCAGTAGTAATAATAGCTAGCTGCTCCAGTAGTAATGATACATAGCTGCCCCAGAATTAGTGATAGATAGTTGCCCCCCAGTAGCAGTGATAGATAGCTGCCCCCCAGTAGTAGTGATGATAGCTGCCCCCAGTAGTAGTGATAATAGCTGCCCCCCAGTAGTAGTGATAATAGCTGCCCCCCAGTAGTAGTGATAATAGCTGCCCCCCAGTAGTAGTGATAATAGCTGCCCCCCAGTAGTAGTGATAGATAGCTGCCCCCCAGTAGTAATGATAGATAGCTGCCCCCCAGTAGTAATGATAATAGCTGCCCCCCAGTAGTAGTGATAATAGCTGCCCCCCAGTAGTAGTGATACATAGCTGCCCCCCAGTAGTAGTGATACATAGCTGCCCCCCAGTAGTAGTGATACATAGCTGCCCCCAGTAGTAGTGATAATAGCTGCCCCCCAGTAGTAGTGATAATAGCTGCCCCAGTAGTAGTAGTGATACATAGCTGACCCCCAGTAGTAGTGATAGATAGCTGCCCCCCAGTAGTAGTGATAATAGCTGCCCCCCCAGTAGTAATGATTAATAGCTGCCCCCCAGTAGTAGTGATACATAGATAGCTGCCCCCAGTAGTAGTGATAGCTGCCCCCCAGTAGCAGTGATAGCTGCCCCCCAGTAGCAGTGATAGCTAGCTGCCCCCCAGTAGGCAGCCAGGGGAATTAAAAAAAAAAAAAAAAAAAGTAATAAGTCGTCACTCACCTTTCCCGGATCCTCGGCCGAGCTCCTCCTCCCGGCAGCCGACAGCAGCGAGCGGCGCGGGAGGTGTGAAGTCACTGTGCATCACTCTCCCTGCGCCGCTCATCGCTGCAGATGCGGAGCTCAGTGAGCGCCGCATCTACAGCGAGAGGGAAAGCAGAGGCGGTGATGCACCGCTCCTACTTTCCCTGTAATGCAGCCGCACGCTGTGTGCAGCTGCTATCTGTGCGCGGCCGGATTATAGCAGCTGCGCACAGAAGATGCCGGCCACCCGGACTAAAGACAGTGGGCGGGCGGCATCAGGTGTAGCCGGCGCCGCGGACCGGCAGGGCATGCGCTAAGGCCCAGTGCCAGTCCGCGGACCGGCGGTTGGAGACCCCTGCTGTAGACGAACGACCTGCACCAGCCGACGTCAAAAGACAGTGGGCGGTCATTAAGGGGTTAAAAAAGTACATATATAATTTATATTATTGTATATATTGTTCATGAACTACTTCAGACCCTAGATGTTTTATGTAAAGGTGTAGAAAGAGTTAATAAGGAAAATAAGGAGAAAATAAAACATAGTTCAGTCTCACTCTCAGGTAATGTGTGCAACTGATAGGGTTATTTTTACAGACTATTTTAGGTTCCTGTGTCATTATGTTGTATGATAGTCTCCAGGTATTGATTACGTGAGGCCACAGTTTTTATTTAACAAATTTAACAAATTGTGATGTATGTATATTATTTCTGTGACTGAGGGGGTTGCTGGCAGCTGAATCATGTAATATATGCCCTCACGTGGTTGTGGCGAGACGCAGCTCGAGAGTGGATTACCATCTATTCATGTATACATTTATTTATATATAGATTTGTTGTTTCTGCTTGCTGCGTAGTTTTTGTGCTGGCCTTGAATACAATGTATGCAGTGCAGATGTATGCAGATGCAATAGAGTATGAATGCACTAACAATTTTGCATGATTCCATCGTGACGTAATGAATTAGGTGGCTAGCCGTGACCTGTAAGAAAGAATCTTGAATGGGGAAAGTGGAAGGTGAAACTGCGGAAGGGAGGGCGGGCTAACCATAGGGCCTGCAGCTTTATTAAAATTAATATGTATATTAGTTATAAAGGAGAAGTGCTTTATGGGAAGGGACTATGACAATAGTGTACAGTACAATGGAGTTTATATGACAATAGTGTACAGTACAATGGAGTTTATATTCCAAATGAATATGCATATTAGACATGGAAGAGAAGGGGGTTTATGGGAGTTGATAAAGCTGGTAGTGTGCTGTGGAATGTAACACCTATTCTGCTTAGTGAGTTCTAGGTGAGCCACGCAGAGGCTATAATATGAGAGAGATGGAATGGAAGTCCATCACAGTCAGGGCTGAAATGTCTATTGATTCAGGGCGAGGGCTGTACGGTAAGATGGGGCGTAAGCCCGCCATGGAGATGGTGAACTTGTCTGAGGATTGTTAGTTATGGGAGTATGGTGGAAGCTTTAGCAGCACATATTAGTGTGTGTGCAGGAAAGTGTAAGGGGGAGTGGGTTTTGTGGATTCTCTGATGGCTAATTGGTGAGCACATGAATAGGGTGTGTACCTAACATGATATAAAAGGAAATGAGCTTTGACCACATGGGACCAGACCTCTAACCCCTGATGAAGCCCGGTTAGCTGGTGAAACATGTTGGGGAGGTCAGGCATGACGTTTTAAATTGTGATTTCTCACCTCTGTCTACAGAGGGTGTCAAAAGAGAGCCTTATTTGTCCTGTGTCCATTAGATTAGGGACGATTGCCCAAGTAGGAGGCTTTGGATACCTCACTGGAGTTAATAATTTGTTGTGTATATATAAGGCTTTCCTGTTGGTAGGTGGGGTTCCACCAGGCTTGATAGGGGAAAAGGAGCTATTCCTTCTTTCAGAAGTAGAAAGGGTTAAATGGTGAGGTTAGAAATCAGGTTTTTAAATACTGTGTGTATATAGGTTAAGAGTTATACATAATAAAAGTTACATTTTAGTGTTTTATAGATAGAGAACTGATAGAGTTTAAGTTTGCCTATGGCAAAATAGTAAATATATGTTGTATGATGTCACCAACAAAGCAATGTTTAAGTGTTCCTGTTCTGGGCTCTTTTGCTATGCAATACAAGGTGATGTTTAGTAGGCTGCTCTTCATGAGCTCAAAATCGAAAACTGGTCAGCACATCCAAAACAAATTTAAAGAAATTTGTATAGGTGCATGCTGGCATGGCAGCAAAAGCAATGCAAACACAACACAATATCAGTTTTATGGTTAAAGAGGTTTTCTCAATACAATACTTTGCTTTCAATATGTAGGAAAAGGTAAATGAAGACTATTGTCAAATACATTTCTGTTTTTATTTTGCTTTGTTGAGGAGATAAGAGAGATTTTATATCTTCTAAGTGCACACAAGTTTCTCTTGGTTACCAACCATCTATCTCCTATATCTTATTTGATTGCTGGAAGTAGATGTCCATACATGGTTTTGTCACTACCTGCTATGTTTAATTTCTATTAATGACGCTTTGTTTGTTTTAGATAAGGACACCTTTTCACTACTTAGAGCTCTGTAGTTTTGTACTAGTGTACTACAGATTTAAAATCTCCTACAGTCATTTCACTGTAACTCAATGTTCCCCAATTCCAGTCCCCAAGGCCCACCACCAGGTCATGTTTTCAGGATATCCCACAAAATGCACTGATAATACTTAAATCACCTGTGCAATGCTAAGGAAAGCCAGAAAAAATTATCTGTTGGTGGACCTTGATGACTGGAGTTAGGGACCCCTGCTTTGACTGACTCTGCTAGGAACAACACAGTTTATAAGCCTATCACTGCTATACAAAGAACTTATGAGTCTGAAACTGCAGGGTGAGAAACCCCTTTTAAGATCTTTCGGTGATGGAATATCTAACATGAAAATCCAGTATCCTTCTGTATTCAGTAAAACTCTTTTCCTGCATTCTGTACAATGGATTAGGTTAAGCAAATCTACATACATAACATAGATGGTTATGACATTTATAAAAAAAAAAAAAAAAACAACTCTAACAAGCTAACTCTATCTTTTATACAGTAATGTACATAATCTGGTGATAACATGTATCCCAAAGTAGGTGGCCTCTATTCCTGTTGCATCTGCCTCAGACCATTTGATTCCTGGTTCCTAGTCTTTTAAACTGCTTCTGGCATTGATGCTGGTTCCTAGTTTCCTTGCCTTCTTCCTTGTGTCTGGCTCCTTGTTGTCCTAGCTCTGTTCTGGCCTATTATTGGGCTATGCCTAGATGTGTCTAGACTATGACTTCACATTTCTTCTATCCCTCTCATTCGCTTCCAGTCTTGGCTTCACGTGTCAACATTTTCTCTATGTGGCTAGCTCTGTGACCAGTTAGGGTACGTTCATACATTGGAGAGAAGTGCAGCATGTTTTCTTCCACAGAAATCTGAGATGGCACTTCATATTTCTGCTGAGGATTTTTACTTAACGGAGGCGTTTTCGTCTCTGGTTTGGACACAGGTTAGCTCTATTGCAATAGAGATAACCCATGTCTCTCTTTCCTGAATGGATGAGATGAGTAACTGCTCAAAAAAACATGTTCATTCTCTTTTTCCACATCACAGATTTTAAATCCATTTAAAAATCCATGCTCAGTGAAACACCATATGCTCCTGGAAAAGGTTAAATGTTTTAGATAACAAAGAGGCTCAGGCTGAAATTTTTTTTAGGACTTGGCAATGCTTCATTGAGGCTTTCCTGTTGGACACAGAGATCTCCCCATTTATTCAACCATTCCTTGGAACTACCTGGTATTGGAAAAGCAAAATGGCAGGCTTTCTTGGTAGGCTAGAAATAGAGGAGGGTTATCCATCCCTCGGAGTTGGTCGACGATGATAGGGAGGACAGTATAACTTTCATTACATGGTTAAATCATGGATAGTGATGAGCGATTACGTTGACTATCGTCATCGGGTCGATAGTCGATATCGGCAATTATCAATAAGATATCCGATAGTCGATAATAGATTATCGCCGATGACCATTAAAGTCTAGGGGAGAGCAACAACACCTTCATTCTTACACCCAAACAGGGCTGGAGAAGCTGGAATTAACATCCACAACAGTCAAATGGTTTCGTGCTACATCTTGGGCAACACACTTGGGTTTATAAACCCACAGAAAAAAACTCACAGACCATTCACTATCCCTGTCTTGCCCCACAGCATGACCCTTAAACCTGCATGACCCACAAATTAAAAAGTGCCAGAAGGCAGTATGATTTGAACCATCATTTTACTGTCACGGTTCACGCCACTGACCGTCGGCGTGCCCGTGTCTCTCATGTCCCGGCCGCTGCTGCGACATCCCTTGGTGTCCCTGGTTTCTGCACGCCCCTGTCTTGGCCCCTTTCCACTGCTGGAGCCTCACCATTCTGCTTCCTCCAGCTCCTTGGCGTCCTGTGGCGCACACCTGCTCCCTCAAGGGGCACGCGCGCGCGTCACTGCACCGCATTATTGACACAGTGTTCCTGTTCCTGCTAAGTGACCCCTGACCTCTGGCTATATAACAAACTTCCTCTCTGTCTTCTGGGTCAGTTCGTTGTTGTCTTCTGCACTAGAGCGAGACCCCTTAGCTGCTGTACTGCTGCTGTCTCAGTTATTTGTCCTTCTGCTTGTTATCCTGTGTACATCTGCCGCTGTACCTGCTGCTAAATTATTCTGGCACCTATCGGGACTCTGTCTTTTGTTATCTGCAGCATCCGTTTATTAGCCTCCAGTACCCACCCCTGCACTTCGGCTACCCACCGCCTGCATCTGCCATCTGTGCCTGCGGTGGCCCTGAGGATCCACACCCGGATATTCAACGGTTGGCGCTTCGGCATATGTTTGTCAGCGCAATCCGTTACAGTACGAACTGACCATCAAATATGGATCCCGCCGGAGTGACCCTGCCTGACGGGTTAGCTGTGGTAAACCCGACATGGCGTCCACCGGGAGCAATTGTTCCGTAAGCTGCAGACCATCACCACCCGTTTGGACGAAGTCATGTCTGCACTGGCATCTACCCCTTTGCTCCACCACCTCTGTGGCTCCGCCTCCTGCTGCCATGTCCGTCCTAGCCTGCACTTGCCTCTGCCTGCCCGTTATTCTGGAGACCCTCATACGTGTCGCGGCTTCTCAACAGTGCACCATCCATTTTGAGGTCCGGGCTTATCAGTTCCCATTCTGACCGCCAAGGTCGCTTTCATCATTAGCCTGCTGTCAGGTGAAGCCTTGGCCTGGGCCGCACCTCTTTGGGAGAAAGGAGATCCGCTGACGGGGGAAACCTCCGGAGTTTCCTGAGTGCTTTCAGAAAGGTCTTCGAGTTCCCTGGCGCAACACCTCACTGCATCGTCTCTGTCCGCTTCCGTCAAGGCGACTCCACCGTGGGCCAGTATGCCATCCAGTTCCGTACTCTGGCCTCTGAGCTTGCCTGGAACAACGGGGCCCTTGTTGCTGCCTTCTGGGGAGGTCTCGATGGACGCATCAAGGCGATTTGGGGCTGGTCGTGATCTACCTCCCAAACCCTGGACATCATCGCTTTAGCTACCCGGATCGACATCCGTTTTGCGGAGGGGGGAGTTAGGCTTCGCCAACACCCTGTGTCCCTCTCTCCTCGCAAGCTTCCCCCTCGTCTTGTACCTGAAACCACGAGTCCACCTCGCCTGACACCTGCGTTTTTCCCAAGATGAGCCATGGGGTCAACCGTACTCATCTTTACCACAGAGGAACGCGCCCGTCGACGCAGCTTAAACCTGTGTCTGTACTGCGGTTTGGGACCCGTCATTACCTCAAAAACTGCCCAGTCCGCCCAGCTGCGCCCGGAAACCCAAGTGCCAAAGGTGTTGTGGGGTGAAGTGACCCTGAATCAAAATGCCTTTGTTCCTCGTCTGACCACTCCAGTCACTCTATTTATCTCTGGTGCCGCCTATTTAAGTTTTCCCGCCTTGTGGATTCCGGCTCCTCTGAGAACTTTATCCACCCGTCTCTGCTGGAGAAGTTCTGCCTGCCTTCTCCCGTCTAGAGAAGCCCCTACGTTTCTCTTCCATCAACGGGGAGATCCTGAGGAGGCAGTCAAGTTCCGTACCCGCCGTGTCCTTGAAGGTTGGCAGTTCCACCAGGAAAATCTGTCCTTTTACTGCTGCCTAGTTCGTCTGCTCCAGTCCTCCCCGGGTCCCGTGGTTCCAGCTTCACAACCCATCCCTGGAATGGAAGACGGGCGAAGTTGTCCAATGGGGCAAGCATTGCCACTCTAGCTACTCAAGCCCGCCCATCTGGAGCAGCCCTGCCCCCCCGTTTCTCTGCCCCTATGTTCTGCTGTGCCAATGGAAGAACCCTGTGTGCAGGAAGAGCCTCTGGTCTGCAAAGACACCTCTGACTCCCACCCACCCCACCCCCTGCCTACTATTTCTGCTTCTTCTCCTAGGTCCAAGAAGTTACCCGGGATTCGCTGGACACCTCCTCTGAAGACGGCTCCTGGGATACCGAGGAGGAGGTGGTTACCCCAAGCTGTTTTGTGGGTACCCGGCTAGCCCGGAGGGGAGGGCTTTAAAGGGGGGGGGTTTCTGTCACGGTTCACGCACTGACCGTCGGCGTGTCCCTGTCTCTCATGTCCCGGCCGCTGCTGCGACATCCCTTGGTGTCCCTGGTTCTCTGCACGCACCTGTCTGGCTCCTTCCACTGCTGGAGCCTCACCATCTCTGCTTCCTCCAGCTCCTTGGGTCTGTGCGCACACCTGCTCCCTCTAGGGGCACGCGCGCGTCACTGCACCGCATTTATTGACACAGTGTTCCTGTTCCTGCTAAGTGACCCCCGACTTCTGGGTATATAACGAACTTCCTCCCTGTCTTCTGGGTCAGTTCGTTTTTTGTCTTCTGCACTAGAGCGGACCCTTTGCTGCTGTACTGCTGCTGTCTCAGTTATTTGTCCTTCTGCATGTTAACCTGCTGTACATCTGCCGCTGTACCTGCTGCTAAATATATTCTGGCACCTA
The DNA here is from genome assembly GCA_025379985.1 of Phyllomedusa bahiana. NCBI lineage: Eukaryota > Metazoa > Chordata > Amphibia > Anura > Hylidae > Phyllomedusa > Phyllomedusa bahiana. Next base: position 12,241 of record JAODAL010012733.1, read on the forward strand.
TCTGGGGGCTCTGTCTTTTGTTATCTGCAGCATCCCTTTTATTAGCCTCCAGTACCCAGCCCTGCACTTCGGCTACCCCCCGCCTGCATCTGCCATCTGTGCCTGCGGTGGGCCCTGAGGATCCACACCCGGATATCAACGGTTTTGGGGCGTCGGCATATTTTGTCAGCAGATCCGTTTTCATTTACTTGAACTGGACATTGAATATCCCTGTCCTGGAACGCCCGCTGACCCAAACCTGCATGACCCCAGATTAAAAAGTGCCGGAAAAAGGGAGTCTTTCAAACCCCCATTTTAGTTGAACTGGACATTAACTATATCTGTCCTGTTTCCACAGTATGACCATTAAACCTGTCTGACCCACAGATTAAAAAGTGCTGGGAAAAGGAGTCTTTCAACCACCATTTTTTAACGGAAAATTGACTAAAACCTTTTCCGGCCCGGGCAGAAATGACCTTTAAAACCCCGTCTGCCCCCCAAATTAAAAAAAGTCCCGGGGAAAAGGTCTTTTGCCCCAAAACCCATTTTAGTTTGAACGGGGGACATTGACTATCCCTGTCCTGGCCACACTTTAACCCCCAAAACCCTGCGTGACCCCCCACTTTTAAAAAAGGGCCCGGGAAAAAAGGATTTTTTCAACCACCATTTTATTTTTACGGGCCCTTGCCAATACCTTCCGGGGCCCAGAAAGCCCCCAAAACCTTTTTTTGACCCCCAAAATTTAAAAAAATGCTGGGAAAAGGATCTTTCAACCACCTTTTTAGTTGAATTGGACATTGACTATATCGGCCCCTTACCGCAGTAGCCCCTTTAAAACCCCTGTCTAAACCCCCCAAATTAAAAAGTCCCGGGGAAAAAGGGAGTTTTAAACCCACCTTTTTAAATTTGAACTGGACATTGACTATACCGTCCGGGCCACACATAAACCCCCAAACCGCATAAACCCCCACATTTAAAAAGTGCCAAAAAAAAGGATTTTTTCATCCCCATTTTAGTTTCACTGGACATAAACATCCCCGTCCGGGCCACAGCTGCCCCCTAAACCTTTTCCCCCCCAAATTAAAAAGTGCGGGAAAAAGGAGTCTTTAAACCCCTTTTTAGTTGAACGGGACATTGCGTACCTGTCCGGGGCCCACAGAAATGCCCCCTAAACCTTTTTTCCCCCCCAAAAAAATTTAAAAAAGTCCGGGAAAAAAGGAGTCTTTAAACCCAAACCTTTTTATTGGAATTTGGACTTTAAACTATATCTGTCCTGTACCCCCAGTATGCCCCTTTAAAACCTGCCCCCCGGGCCCCCAAAAGGTTAAAAAGTGCTGGGAAAAAGGAGTCTTTCAACCACCATTTTTTTGAACTGGACTGACTAAAACTGCCCCTGTACAGCATATAAACCTTTAAAAACCTTCTGGCCCACAATTAAAAAGGGTGACGTAAAAAGGAATTTTTTAAACCCACCTTTTTTAGTTGAACTGGATTTTTGACTGTACCGCCCCTGGCCACAGCAGAGCCCCAAACCGCATGCCCCCCACATTTAAAAAAAGTCCCCAAAAAAAAGGACCCCTTTCAACCACCTTTTTATTTCACTGGACAAAGACTCCCATCTGTCCTGAAACCCGCTTTGACCATTAAACCGTCCGGCCCACAGTTTAAAAAAAGGCGGGAAAAGGGATTTTTCAACCACCTTTAATTAGTTGAACTGGCCCATTGACTTTTAACTTCCTGTACAGCATTTAAAGCCCAAAAAAACCCTGTCTGGCCCACAATTAAAAAGGGGGGGGGAAAAAGGGAGTTTTTGAACCACCATTTTAAAGTTGAACTGAACATTGACGGGTTTTTTGTCCGGGGGCCCAGCAGACCCCAAACCTGCAAAAACCCCCAAATTTAAAAAGGGGCCAAAAAAGGGAGTTTTTTCCAAACCACCATTTTTTTCACGGGACAAAGACACATCTTCCGGCCACAGCATGACCCCAAAACCTTTTGACCCACAGCACAAAGGCCACAAACTTTTTGGGAACAGGACTCTCATTTAGAAAAATTTTTTGGGTAACTGACTTTTTGTTTCCCAGAATTTATTTGGGGAAGTTTTTTTTTATATTTTACAATTACCATTTTTCCCTTTTTTTTCATGGGGATAACAAACAACATACACCCCTCCCTGCTTTTTTAAAAAGGTTTTTTTTCCCACTTGTAGATGTGTTAATTCGTCCGCACCCCCAAAAGAAAAGCAAATTCCTAATCACCCCAAAAAACACTTCTTAGTTGAGAAGACATTTTGCCCTCCTACATTTTGAACGGGATTCAGCCAATCAATTCAAGGGTTTTCCATTTTTCCTCCAAATCCTTTTTCATTGATTAGGGACAAACCCCCTGGAGACAAATGACGACCCCCTATGACTCCAGCCCCAAAAAATTTGTAAGCCTAAAATTGTCAATTTTTTTCCCCCGGGTCCGGACCCCTTTTTGACATACAAACCTCACAGAAATCCCCTTTTTTTTCAAAATCTGATTTTTTAAAAATTTGAAGCTCCCCTGATTGCCCCTAACGGTGAAGCCAGTGCTGGGGCACCAAATTTTGTTAACCCGGGGGGCCCCTGCCAGATTTTACAGGGGGTTTGGGGGTGAAGCCCAGGCTAGCGTCAGCCCATCTATTAACAAAAAGGGTTCAGCAGCCAGGGCCAGATTTTAAAGTGGGTGCAGTGAGACCCAAAGGCTGGCGTCCGTCATCAAATTTAACACGGTAAATATGCCCTTATGCCGCACAACGAAAACTCGTGCTGAAGCAGAGTGCAACCCGGAATTGGGAGGTAAGACCCCCCACCCCTTCCCAGTACACATTCAAAAACCTGGGTACCCGCGGCCCCTCCGTATGAGTCGGACCAATTGAGCTTCATTTGGGAAAAAACGGGTGGGTTAACCCCCTGTTCCCCCCAGGTGCCCTTTTTTTTGGGCTTTCCCTTTTTCCCTCATTTTACTCAACGGCTGGGGGAAAATTTGCCCCTCTGTACTTTTTTCCCTCTGTCCGTCCTCCATACCCCAGGGTCCTTTAATAACCTACATCTGGCCCAAGTTTTCCTGTACCTTCCCTTGAAAAAATTCAAAGTTTTTTTTTAACAGTTTTTTTTTGTACATGCAAGTTTTTTTAGAAATTTAATTTCAGAAAACACATTTTTAAAAAAAAGGATGGAATCCCACCATTTTTTTTGTTTCCCTTTTTAATTGTTTTTAAAAAGGGGTTTTTCCAATACGGGGGTTTGATAAAAAAGTTAAAGATCTTGCAAAAAAAAGGGTCATTTTCATTATGTGTCCCCTTAAAAATGTCCTACCTATTCCTGTTTCTGAAAGCACCATCACCCTTTAGCCACCTTGACAATTGTGAAGAACAAATTTTTTGTTTTGAAACAACATTTTTTTTTTATAGGACCTGTGATTTTAAGGGTCATTTTCACAGCCCAAAAATTTCCCCCCAAAATTCAAAGCATACCCCTTTAGCCACTTTTTGGGCAATTTGTTTAAGAACAAATGGTGGTTAGAAAAACCTTTTTTTATAATGGACCTGTAGTATTTGCTGCAAATCACAGCAAAATGCCCCCCAAAAAATTTAAAAACATGGGCCCTTTACCCCTTTGGACAATTGAAAGAACAAATTCTGTTAGAAAAAAAAATTTTTTTTTTGAATGGACCGTATATTGCCCGCATTTCAAAGCAGCATGACCCAAAAAATTATAAAAATTAACTTCTCAGGGCCCCTGTTTAAAAAATTTTGAGGGGGAAATGCCACTTAAAACCACATTCTTTCCAAAGTAAACCCTGAAATTTTGCCCGGGATCTCCAAGCAACATGACCCCAAAAAATTATAAAAAAAAAATTCTCCAGCCCCTATTAAAATTTTTTGGTGGAGAAATGCCCCTTAGAAGCCACAATTTTTGGTTCCAAAAGGGCCATAATTATAGCGGGTTTTCCCCACAACAAGACCCCAAAAACCCTTGACAATGCGAAAATTTCTAAAAATAAAATAGTAAAAGGAAAATTGGGGTTTTTTCATGAAACCCTTTCGTCTTTTTCAGTGTCCACACAGCAAAACCAACAAAATGAACTGTTGTGAAAAGAGAAAAAAATAATTTCAGTAAGAAAAGGAAATTTTTAAAAAAAAAAATTTTTAAGAGGACTATTTCTGTTTGAAAAGGAATGTGAAGTAACCGGGAACTAATCGGGGACCCCCCGGGAATTGAGGCCCCAACATCATCAGAATCCATCCTGATTCATCTTAAAGAAAATCAAAAAAAGAACCCCATTAACTGTGGAAAGTCGGGTGCTTTGTCTGTAATGACTCCCCCAATATGACCCTGGCTGCCGGGCAGGACAACACCCTCTAGGCAGGCGAGCGAGCTCGGCCCTTTTTTCCATTTGGGGTACCCAGAAGTCTACTGGGGCCCCAAACACATGCAAAAACATCGGGGTTGAGATGCGATTTGTGGGCACCCTGATCTTAAGTAGTCTCTTTTGTTTGGGGTGTGGGGCCCCGCCTTGCAAAGCGTTTGGGGATGGTAAATAAAGAATTTCCAGAGTACCGGGTTTGGCTTTTGCCACCCTTGGGCCCGCTGCGCGCTGCCCCCCTTTGGCTTAAATTGGCCAAAAATCCCCACTGGGTGTTTACGTCGCGAATGTTGTTTTTCCCCCTTTACATTTGGGAATTTAAGCAGAAGCAACAGATGGGCTCAATTTTATCAATCAGCAAGGTCTCCCCTTTTTCCCGAATTTTTAAATCTTATTGGATGGGTGGAAAGAATGTGCTGAATTTTTTTTTGAACCGGGGATCCAGGGGGTGGGCCCCCCCCGTAATTGTTGTTCATTTGAGGCCTTAACGCAGGAATTTATGTTGGAGGGAAAAGGGACACCCAAACACTCATGTGAAGATTGGGGCCTTTAAATTTCCCCCCAAACCTTTTTTGGGCGAGGGGGACTAGCCAAAATTTATCTTTTTCCCCCAACTTTCCCCCTTCCCCCTCAAATTCGCCCAACCTTTTCCAAGGCAGGGAAAGGCGGTTTAAAGTCGGGGTCAGGGGAAAACCCCTCCTCCGCTTCCTCTGGCCCCAGCTTCCCAAAACAGCCCTGACTTGCCTGAGATGATGGGACCCGAGACCCTTAAGCGCCACCTTTCACTAGCCCTGGACCCCCCAAACCCCTTTCCTAATGAAGACCGATGAAATTGTGAAACGTCGGGCCTTGTGGAATTTTACGGAGAGGAAAAAGGGTCCGTGTCCGCATCCTGTGTCCCCTCTCCCCCCTCCGTCCGGCAAAGGGCCGTTTTTTTTTCAGAGTTCCAACGAACGTTCCCGAACAAGATCACCACAATGCTCATCTGAAAAGGGGAATTTTCCACACTGAAACCCTTTTGGTGGTTTTTTTCAAAACTGGCAAGAAGGTGCAGAGCTCTTTCCCCCTGCCCCCCCTCTCCCGGGGGCTCAACCCCCCCGAGGTCCGCAAACCCCTGCTTGTCAGGCCAAGTGTCCAAATTTTGTACTGCGTAAGGCATTTCGCTGCTGCCGAAAATCGCTGGAGGGATGTTTGGGGGGTGGAAATTTCCCCCGGTTTTCCAAAGTCAACCCAAAGAGAAAGGTTTTACGGGGAGGCCGAGCCCAAACCCGCAACGCAGCCGGGGGGACGAAACAGGGGGTTAACGGGGGAAGGGGCGAACTTGACTTCGAGCCTTTCCCCACAGCCGTCCAGACCGGAACTCTTTAGAATATTTCTGGAAAAAAAGGTTTATGACAATTTCCCCGGCAAGGGATGTGCTCCAGCCTAAACCCAACTTTAAAGGGGGGGCCAGGGAATTTTCCCCCTTATCCCCCACACCACCCCTTGCCGTGCACAAGGTTTTTTGTCCCCCCAGCGCGCTCGGTCCCCCGTTGCGGAAGGCCACCCCGCTCCCACCTGGTGTGGACGTCCCCCAAACGATTAAATTTCCCAAAAAAGGCCTGGGTTTTTTCTGGGCATGGGATGCCACCCAAGGGGACCATGGGGGAAAGAATCCTGCACCAACCCTGCGGTTTTGGGAAAAGGTGGCCCCCGAGCCCGAAGCCACCGTCCCCCCCCAAAAGGGGCACCCCCCACCCACCCAAAAGGTCTGTCACCCGAGATATAGCGGCCCCTTGGCCCTGCTTACTGTCCCATGTGTCGGTTGGGCAGATGGACTTTTCCCCCACAATGCAGACAACCGCTTGAAATTTTTTGATGACACTTGGGTGGCCCCGGGGAGGGGCGGGTTTTTTCTGGGAAAAAAATGCCTGCTCGCCATCTGGGATTGGGGGGAGGGAAGGGGCCTGACGTGGCGGAACCCATCCTTGGGCCACCAAAGGAAAGGCAACATTTTCCCCAAGGGCCCAAAAACCTGGCAAAGCCGACATTCAGGGTTTTGGCTTTGGGATGGTTTTGGGTTTTAAAAAATGTTTCCTCTACCCCCCAAACCCGGGAAAAAAGAAGGCGGGTGCTGGACTGGGCCGGGTGTAACGGGGTGCAGGGCGTCAAACTGGCGGAAAAGGGGAAGGGGGAGGAAAGGGTCCCCTGGTGGTGCTGGTGGGACTCGGGCGACGATGGAGGGTGAAGTGGGGGGCTGAATTCCCCGATCTTTACGCTGAGAGAAAATGGGGAGCTGAGGAACGCTTGGGGTTTGGGGGAGGAGGGGGGGGGAGGAGGGGGAGACAAAAGGTTTTGACAGTGGTTTGGGGCCCGGCGTCGGTCTGGCCTTTTTTGGCCCCCAAGGGGGTTTTCCCCCCCCCCCCCCAAAATTTAAAATCATTTCATTTCGCCCGTGTGACTAACCTGTTTGGGGGTGGTTTAAAAACCTAAAGGGTTTTTGCCCCTTCTTATGCGTTTACGGCAAAGGCGGCAAAATGACCTCGCTGGGTGAAAACGAGGCTTTCTCAAAAAAGGCCCAGGCTTGAGACCTCCCGGACCTTTTTTACGGCGATAAGCATGAGCGGGGTTTTCCCCTGACCGTGGCTGGCAGAATCAATCCCGCGGACTTTTCGACCCGCCAATCCCCCCTTTTTGAGGGGGACCCCTACCCACACTAAACCCCATCGTCTTCCCCCCTCGTCCCTTAATTAAAAGCGCTCCAAGCAAATTCTGGGTGAAAAGACCACGTTGGATCCGCAAAGTCGTCAAAACTTTTATCAACCCAAAACAGGTACTTTGTTTCCCCCCCCCCCCTGCCCTTTTTGCAATTTCCCGGAACCGGGGGTACAAAACAAGAGGGACCCGCAAGGCTTTCCAAACCCCCCGGGGGTTTTTTTCCGATTGAAATGGCTTCCTTTTTCCTCCTCTGAAGGGATCAGTAAAATGGGCGTCCCAAACAGAGAAAATCATCCTCTTTGGCCTCTTTTATCTTTTTCCAAAGCCTTTTGACCCCAAAACCCCATTTTGGGCAACAAAGAGGCTTCCAGAAAATGGATTATCCCCAGTAGGGGTACACCCAGTTGACAAATTTTTGGGTGCTTTATTTGACGATGCGATGATGCTTTAGCGAAAATTTGGTGGGGCCGTGGAAATGGGAGGACAGGAGGAAACAGGCTGGAAACCCGGTTGCATTAAACCCCTGAAGAAAAAGAAGGCGACCGGGTCGTTACTGAGATTTAAAAGGGGCCCTGACCCACGATGACAGCCGACAGTCCTGGCCCAAATGAGACCGCTGGCATGCTTTTTGTCGCCAGCCTGGAAAAAACACCTTTTCCCCGTAAACCCCAACCCCCAGTCCAAAAACCCCCCTTTGCTCCTTAACCAACCCCCGAAATTTTTGCTCCATGAACAAAAATAAAAAAAATTTTTAGAAGGTATGGAAGGTTTTGGGAAAATCTCTTATTAAAAGGCCCCAAATCACAGCTTTTCCAAATCCCTCAAATCAAAACAAAATTGCTGGATTTAAATTGAACCCGCGAAGGAAAATCTATCAACCAAAGCTTGACTGACCCAAAAAAAAAAAAAAACACGTATCGAAATGAAACGGATTTAAAAAAATTTTTTTTGGCACCTATCAGAAAAACTGGGTGTAAAAAAAGTTGCTGGGTTTAAAAAATTTTAAAAGCAAGGTGGCTCAAAAAAAACAAAAACAGCTGCCTTCACCAAAAGTGAAAAAAAACAATACTGAAAGGGATACGGGTAATAAAAGGTAATTTTTTTTTTGGGACCCCATCAAACGTGGGACTACCAAAAATTTCTGTATTTCAAATTAAAAAGGGAAGGTTTGGGAAAATCAACAAAAAAAAGGGCTGGGCCCAAAAAAAAAAGAACCCCCTTTTCCCGAAACGTTTTTACTGAGAATAAAAGTGGAGTTTTTTCACCAAAAAAAAAAATTAGACCCCCAGTTTTCTAAAAAGATCTGTATCCCCAAAAAAAGGCAAAAGCAATGGGCAAACCCCAAATTTTGGCCCGGGACAATATCCAATATCCTTTAAAAGCTTGGTTTTGTTTCGCCCTCAGGCCCCCCCCCCCCTGCTCCCACCCGTGACTTTAAAAGCGGGAATGCTCCCCTTTTAAAAATTTTCTGCCTAACTACCCCAAAATCTGCAAATCTCGATCTAAACCCTAACTTCTAAGGATCACAGCTTAAAAAATAGGGAAATGTCCCCCTGGGGGAAAAAAAAAAAAATTAAATTTTGCTGACTTTTTGCTGAGCTGTTTTTGGGCCCGAGGCAAAAGTGCAAATCCCACTGCTATGAGACGCTGACAAAACACTGATCATGAACAGGAAGGGGTGTTCTATGGAAAAACGAGGGCATTTTGAATTTTTTCCCGCCAATCCCAAACCCAAAAACCCCCCCAGTCATTTACGTCGCACCCCACCTCAAACCCGCTCTAAATTTTGTAAAACTGATTTCTGGCCGCCAAAATGACAAAGGGCCAAAATGGGGCGATAAATTTAAAGATGATGCCAGAAATTTTAAAACCCAAAATTAAACGCGTGAATCTAAAAAAACCGATCAACTAAATACCCGTGCTTATTTTAACTTTGGGCATAATAATCCCCTCAACCCTAATATGGAAAATTTCTCAGTGGGTTAGGTTTTAATTTAATGTGTTTAATCGGGTTTTTAAGCAATAACAAACCTTTTGCTTTTTTTTTTTGCTTATTGGGAACCCAAAAACTCCTTTCCCTTTTCCGATAAGAGAAGTGAAAGGTTTTTTTAAATCATTGCATTTTTTAAAGTTTTTAAAAATCTTTTAATTTCATCTAGTTTTTTTCTAAATAGCTCAAAACTATTTTCTGTTTTGTTATAACTTATAAAATCAATAAAAATTTTCATGATGGAAAAAAAAAAAATCTGTGCTATAGTTCCTTGTTTAAAACTACAGTACAGACTGACTATGAATGGTGGTTGAGTTGCACAACAATTTTAATTCAATGCAGAACCCACATTAAAGTTCTTGTTAAAATCCATTGTGTGAACATACCCTTTACAGCATTGTGACAACATTACAGTCCTGTAACTATATTCTAGTCCCATCACACTCACAACCACAGTCTGGTTGTAATTATATATCACACTAACATGTAACATATAGCACTGTAGAAAATATTGGCTATGTGTAAATACACTTATTACTATTGTTATTATTGTATATAAAATAATATAAAAGTTCAACCAAATTATAGTGACGGAGACAATCAATTTTTACAGGTTATGAATTAAAACCATCAAAGGCATCCATTCACATCCATGCATAAGACCAATAATTCACTGTAACGCAAATTGATAACAGTGATGCCGAATGCAGGTTTTTGTCAGTGACTCGCTCATTCGACAAAATGTACTCTAAATTGCTGAAGGATATGTCAAACAAATATAGGTAGGGAGGTGACAACTAGGAACCCTCCAATAATGGAAATGAAGAGGCCCCTGTACTTTTGGAAGTACATACTACAGTTGTTTTTCATCCTTTTATCTGTAACAATAATTTGACTTTCATGCATGACTATGGCATCCAAAACCACCTACTTTATATAACAACTATAGATGTGTGCTTGAGAGCTTTTTTTCTTCCGTTTTATTACACAATCTGTAGATTTACATAAAGTAAATTGTAATAACAGCACATTCCAGAAATATGTGACTTCCACACTATTCTCTTTGGAATGTTTTAAGCCAAACATTTGGATAGAACAAGCCATCAATCACCTTTTCAATCCTCTTAAATCCTCCAAACTCTTCATAGTGGAAAAATGTCAGCTCCGCTGACTGTGCACATTTAGTTGAGTTCTCTACTGCTTTTCTGTCCATTTTACCTACCTGTAAAAAATTACATTTATTTATGTAGATAGCTTGGCAAAGGTCACAGCTATTGAATATAAATTTAATATTTTTGTCTGTAGTCAGGTTTCTTTTCCTTCCATTATTTTCCATTTCTCTCTCGTGTTATTCAGACATTTAAATGAAATATCAGGATATAAAACAATCTTAAATGTGTGTCCAAAAACAGTAAAACTTTAACAGCGCAGTATTGGAGAAACCCTACAAAGTTCTGGCATACGGCCTCCCAAATTATATCCCATAAAAGCAGCGTGTATTGCCTTACTGTTTTCATTATGACTTGTGCAGCACAAATTGATTACAATCTATGGTAAATCACTTGTGCCTTAAATGACACAGATGGGTGCTTTTTTTTTTTTTTTAAAGTAAATGTTCTTAAAAATTTGTGCTTAACTCTAAAAAATAAACTAGTTTACAGTGCATCCTCAATGTAGAAAGCCCTCATATGAATCTTTTTAAATCTCTATTTAAATATCTGTAGCTTGTCACAATGTATTTATTTTACTTTTACAATACATAATGTTTTATCACATTGAATACTGAAAATAGTCATCAATTTACATTTTACCACTTTAGCAATATTTACAACATTCTTTTAATTCCCCCTTTAAACTAGAAAGAGTTTAATAAATCTTCTGGCAAAAAATTGTTGGAGACAAGGTGCACAAACAAAAGGTCAATGATTTGTTCACAAAATGTATCCTGAAAAGTTATAATATATATTTTTCCCACGTGCAGTAATTATTCTGTACTTTGACTTTCTAGTGCTTCCTTTGCCAAATATGCATAAAGTAATAGAAAGGATTGTCCTGTTCAAATAAAAATGAAATGATGTGCCACATTCCAGCACTGGGTCTCCCTGGTGTTGTGTTTACCTTCGGTTCTTTTCTGAATAGGATGTTGCTGCAGTACTCAGGGACCGGGGCCGGAACCCCCCGTACGGCGGCGCCCCCCGGGGGGAGCTGTGCGTGCGGCTGGCTTTTAAAGGGCCGCCGCACGTACACAGGAAAGCATCGCCCCCAAGGAAGCCCAATCTGAGTGGGATCTGCGTGCACTGCTTCTCTGTATAATGGCCGACGTGGAGGCGGTGCTGGACCGGCTGCGGACCGCGGCTGGGTCCCGCGGCAGTGCTTGGCTGCAGGCACAAGTGGAGGCTGCCTTACAGGTAGTGGAGGCGCCGTCCGCGGCAGTGGGTGGCGCGAGGGGGGGGGGGGCGCAGGGCTAGGCCACCGCAGCGCCTGAGCCCTGATGTGACCCCCAGAGCCCGGAGACGCCGGGGAAGCCCCTCCAGCCCAGGGGTGCAAGGAGGTCGGCCCCCTTTTAAAACGGCCCCAAGGGCTGGGAGGAATTCTTTTAAAGGCGCTGGGGGCTCTGGGGAGGGGGGCGGGCCCCCGCTCTGTATTTGGGGCGGTGTCGCTGTCCTCTGGGAGCGACGGGGATTTTTCCGGGTTTTCGGGGCCCCGGGGGCCCGCCCCGGTGTGGGGGCCGGGCCCGGGGGGCGCTGCCGGGGTCCCGCCCCAAAAAGTTTGGAAGTCTCGACGGCTACCTTTGGGCCCGGAATTTCGGGTTTTAGTGACGGGCGGCTTAGGTCGGCCCAGGGGGGGCCGGAGGAATCAAAGGATCCTCGGCGGGGGAGGGGTTTCCCCCCGGGGGTCCTTGCAGGGGGCCGTTTGTAAACGCCGAAGGGGCCCTCAAGTTCCAAAAGTTCTTTTTTATCCAGTCTTCCCCCGGGCCAGTGGCAATCTTCTCCGGGGGACCATCTTCGGGGTTTCCTTTGGGCGGCGGTTTGGCCGGGGTCGCAGCACCCCCCCGCACCCGGGTGAGTATACGTTATGTCTTGCCCTTTTCCTCCTATATTTATTTTGGGCAGAGCGCAGCGCTTATTCAGCCCCGGGGGCCCTTCGAGGTTTGGGGGGCTGGGGGCGCCCTGGGGGGGGGGTTTTTGGTTGGGGGCCGGGGGAAACGGGTTGCTGGAAGGGGAAATAAAGGGGGCTGGGAAAGGCCGGGGATCCAGCGTTGTCGGCAGGAGGGGCCCGCAGCGGCGAAATTGCCCCCTTTTGGTTTCCCGGGGACCACGGTTTTGGGTTTCAAAACGGATAAGGAAGGGGGAAAGGGTGTTTTGGGGTTTTCCTTTGGGAGGGGAAAAAGGGAAACGGGGGGGTTTTTAAATGTTTGCTTTGAGGGTCCTCTGGACTCCCACTTAAAAAAAAGAGGGAAAGAAAAAAATCGGGAAAAGACGAATACGTCGAGTTTTTTTTCCCCTTTTCCCCTCCCCTCTAAAAAAATTTTTAATTTTTGGAAAAGGGGTTTAAAAAAGGGGATAAAAAGTAAGAAGGAGGAGGGGGAAAAAGTGCCGTTGGCGCTTGATTCCCCCAGACTTTAACAACGGGTTTTGAAGGCTTTTTGCCTTTTTGGGCCCAAGTGAAATTTGGGGGGAAAAAGGGGGCCAGAGCATTTTTTGGCTCTTTTTTGTATCGGAAACGCGATCAAAAAAGCGCAGGGGGTTTTTAAAGGGGGGGGCCAAGTTTTGGCGGGCGGAATGATGACAGTTCCCCCAAGCAAAAGGCGGTGCGGGCCCTTCAATTAGGGGGGTTTAATAAGGACTTTGGGTTTTTGTGGCGGGGGGTTAGGGGAAACCTGCGCGTTTTGGGCACCCCCTTTCAAGGGGGGGGGGCCGGGGGTTTCCCGGCCATTCGAAGCGGAGCCCCCGGGTTTGCCCCCGGGGGAAAGGGGAGGCCAAAAGGGTTGGGGTTTGGGTTTTGGGGCTCTTTAACGGGGGGCCACGTAAGTTCGGGGCGGCTGCCGATTTAAAACATCGGGGTGCTGGGGTGCAATGAAAGGTTCCCCCCCCGGGTTTAATCCCGGTGCGGGCAAGAAAGGAAAGGGGGCCCGGGGGACAGGTTCTGGTTTTGCAAGGGCAGAGGGCCGGTGAAGGGGGAAAAATCGGCGTACCTCGCCGGGTATCCGGGATAGGGGGGAGGGGGGGATTTTGCTGGAGGGGGGGTTTTGAGGAGGGGTTTTCGATTCCCCCCCCGTTGCTTTGGGGTTTTTCCCTTCCCATAAAATTTTCGTTGCAAGGGGAAAACATAAGGGGGGTGTCGGAAAACGGGCGAAGGAGGGGGGTTTTTTGGGGCCGGGTTTTGGCGGGCTTTTCAGGGCCCCCCCCTTCGCTGATTTGGTGGCCCTCCCCTCTAGCGTGGGGGCCCAAGAAGGAGCCAAAAAAATTTTCGGCTGATCCCCAAATTTTTCCTTTCCAGGGGGCAAGTGGGCCCCAATGTTTGGCATCGATCCGGAGTTTTGGGTTCCGTGGCTTATACCTAATTTTAACGGGGGACACTTTAGTGCGGCTTTTAGGGGCCCGGGGGCTTTGTTTGGCAAAGACTGACATTGAGCGGCTTTTTCGCCTGTTGCCAGTGCACGGAGACAGCGTTTGTTTTTGTTTTTTTGGGGTTTTTTGGGGAAAGGGGGGTTTTTCCCTGGATCTTGTTTGCCCATGGGCTGTTCTATTTCCTGTGCCTACTTTTAGATTTTAAATTCTTTTTCCCGGAATGGGGGGTGCGGGGGCCTGGGGGGGGGGCCCCCAATCATTTAAATTTTCTGGATATTTTTTTTTTGCATCGGTCCCCCCAACCTTGCGAACTGAAATGAGGCGATTTTCAATTTGGGGGCGGAGCAATTTGGTGTTCCCTTGGGGTCCGGACAAAAAACCCCAAAATGCCAAACCACGTTTTTGGGAATTTTTTTGGGATCAGGATTGATTCCGTTGCCATGACATGCAGTCCCTTTTTCCGCGGGGAAAAAACTTGAGGCGTTGGCAGGCTGAGGTTTGGAGAGCGAAGGCTTTGAGGAAAATTCCCCGCGGGGCTACAATCATTGGGTTGGGGAAATTTTAATTTCGCTGTCGCATCATAAAAGGACAGGGTGTTTTTTGTCGGCGGGTGGGGTCTTCGACGTCGGGGTTTTAAGCCCCCCCATCATTTTGGCGGCTTACGGGGGAAATTGGGGGTTTAAATTTAAAAGTTTTTGGGGGGGGTTTTTGGGGCCTTTTAAAAATGGGGGTTTCCAAATTGGGTTTTTCGAAAACGGTTTTTCGAATATGGGGGGGTGGAATTTTCCCCGGAAGCGGCAGGCAGGGCCCAAATTTTTTGGGGGATACCCCCCAGGGGGTTTGTGGTGTGTGGGGGTTGGGCTGTCGGCTTTGGGGGGAATCCGGGTTGGGGCGTTTAAATTTGGCCCCCGTTAGAGTTGTTTCCCCATAGTTTGGGGGTGGGAAATTTGGGAGTTTGAATTTGGGAAAAAAAAAGTAAAGGGTTTTTTTTTGTGACATCCTGGGGGTGGTTCATGCCATCCCAAAAGGCTGTCGGCATCGTCTCCTCTGTGGGGCGCCTGCTTCGGCTTTGGTTTTGTGTTTTTTGGATCTGAATGCGTGGGTGTGGGGGCCTTTCCCTGGGGTGCATAACTCAAAAAGGGATGCTTTGTTTTCCCTTTCCCTGGGGCCGCTTTTCGAGAACTGGCCCCAGGGGCTGCGGCCGGGGGCTTCCTTGCCCGGGGCAATTTTGGGGGGCCCGGGCAACGGAGGGGCCCGGTTTGCCGAATTTAGGGTTCTTTGGGGGACCCAAAACGTGGGTGGCTTAAAGAAGCCTTCTTGGAAAAGCTGGTGTGCCCGGCTTCCCGGGGTTTGGGGGCCCGTGGGGCATGAGGATGATCGGGCCCTTTGGGGATTGGTGTTGCTTTTTGGGTCATGGGGTCCAAAAATTGGGTTGGGCTCCTTTAAAGGTCTCGCGTTTCCCTTTTGGTTTGGCATTTGGGGTTTAAGTTTGGGGGCCCGGGGATTGCACAAAGGCTTTTTTGGTGCGTCAGGGGTTCGGGTTTTCGAAAAGGCCGGGGGCCCCTCATGATACTAGGCGCCGGTGGACTTCCGGTTTTTAGAACCTTTTTGGGGTGGGGTCTGGTGGATGGGTTGTTTTAGGGTTTTAGTTGGGGTTTGGTTTAGGAAGGCTTTCTCCTGGGCAATTTTTTAGGGCATTTCCGGGTTGGAGAGTTGGTATCGCCGAAATAAGAAGGTGGGTGGAGGATTACATTGGGGGGATGTGGGGTTTGATGACGGAGTAAAAGTTTCGTATTTTGGCGGGGGGCAAGCGGGGGTTTTTTTGGGAGGGGAAGGTCGGGTTTGGGGGCAGTGCCCGGGTCAAGTATGTTTCCCTATTTTTTAAGGGCTATTCCGCTTTGGGTTCCGGGGGGGGTCGGGTTTCCCGTGCTTTTTGTCATGGCAACGGCGAGGTTTTTTGTTTCCCCTTTCAATTTACCGGGGGGGTTTCGGGGAAAAATTTTGGCTCAGCTGGGGGTTTGGGTCCGGGGAGTTTCGCGCCACACCCCTTTCCGGTTTTTCCCCCGGCGGGCGAGGTCGCGAGTCTTGGCCCTTTCCTTTTTTTGCCCCTGGGTTTTTCCGGGTTGGCCCATGGGAAATTTAGAGCGCTTTCGGGTTTTATATACGGCCTCACTTTCTGCGAATTTAGTCGGTTGCTGCGTTTTTCCCTTTTTCCCTTTTTTTCGTGTGTTTCCTTCTTTGGTTTTTTAATTTTTGATTGTTGGGCGCTCCCTTCGTCCTGTTTTTGTGCTCCCCTTGCTTCCCCGGGTTTTGTTTGTTTCCTTTCCCCCCAAGGGCCTAAATTTGCCGGGCCTGGGTGGAAACCTGGGAAAACTCGGTTTTTGTTTTGGGGAGCGGAGGATGGGGATCTGCGATTGAGTGGCCGCCCCGGGTGGGTGTGCCGGGGAATTGGGGGTGTGATAAAAATTTGGGTTGGAATGCGGGCATGTTTTGGGGGGGATCTGCTGTTGAATTCATCGATTTTTCCCAGTGGGGATCGTTTTTCCAGCGTGCTGGTTCCCTTTACTTGGGGGGGGGGAATGACTTGGGCTGTCGCCCGTCCGGGAAACTTACCGGGGCATTCACCATGACCTGCTTCGGATTTTGGTCCCTTTTTCCCAGGGGAAATTTTTGGAAATCTGGGCTGACGTTGTTCCCCGTAAGTCCCCGGAGGGGACGGGGTCGGTTTTGGGAAAAACCCCACTTTAACAAAGGGCCCGGGGTCAAGTTGAATCGGGAGGTTTTCGATTTTGTGGCTCGGAATGGTGGGTTGGGGCGGGGCGCCACAGGGGGGCTTGGGGCCCCGGGGGGAACAATTTTTTGGGGGGCGGATGGGTTTCATCTTAAAAGGGTTTGGCTTGGATTTGTGGAGTTTAGGCATCCAAAAATGGGGTTTGGAAAAGGGCTTTGGGGGGTGTTTGGGGGGCGGCTCCCTGGTGGGGTGTCTCGTGTTTCGGGGGCGTTGGGGGGTCCCTTTTTGCTAGGAAATATGGTGGGGATTTATAGCCCCTTTTTGGCTTCCCTAATCCAATTTATGGAAAAATGTGGTTGGTCTGGCGACGGGGGGGGCCTTTCAGGTGGGGCCCCTGAGAGCCAGGTTTTGGGAAAAAGGCCCCCAGGGGGTGGTGGTGAAAGGCCCGGGGTAATTACAAAAGGGGAAAAAATGGGGGGCCCCCAGACCGTGGGGGTGGGTTTCCCCCGGGGCCCGCAGCCCCAATTGGGGTGGATGGTACATGGGCAAAATTTTTTGGGGGTTTAATGTTGTTTGGGGGTAATTTTTTGTTGGAATGTTTTTAAAAGGAAGGTTATTTATTAAATGTTTTGAAATTTTTTTTTAAGAAAACGGCCCCTGTTTGGGCCCTTTTAAAACCAAAGCCCCCTTTGTCGTTTTGTTATTGGGGACTAGGGGGAAAAAAGGGGGGGGTAAGGGGGGGGAAGGGGTTTAATTCGGGGCTGACTCAAGGTTTGGCACGCCCCCCCTGGGTCAAGAGGGGGCCGGGCCCGTAGCGCGTGGAGGGGGGAAAAAGGTTTTCCCCCCCCATGACCCGTAGGGCCCCCGCCTCCCGGGGGGGAACGGGTGTGAGGGGGCGGCTGGGGTTTAAAGGGTGCCGCACATACACAGGAAAACAAGGGTTGGCCCCCCCAGGGAAACCCCAAAATTTCCCACCCTCCCCTTCCCTGGGGTTTGGGTAGGGTTGGGGTTTTTGGGTTTTTTGTTTAATTTGGCGCAGGGGCGGCCCGTGGGGGCTTTTGTCACGGGGGCCGGTTGGCTGTTGGGGGGGGTTTCCCTTGGGGCTAGGAGATGGGGGGTGGGGGTTATATCCTCTATGGCTCCCCAAAACCATGAAGGAAACATGTGGTTGGGCTGGCGACGGGGGGCCTTTTCATTTTGGGGGGCCCCCTGGGGGCCCGGTTGTGGTAAGCGGTCCCCCAGGGGGGGGGCCGCTTTGGGGCCCTCGAGCTGTTTTTGGGGACCCGGGGTTAGGGTAATTTCAAATGGAAATGGGTCCCAGGGCCAAATTTGGGGGTGGCTCCAAGGGGCCCCGCAGCCCCAATGGTGGATTTGGGAAAGTGCAATTTTTGGGGGTTTAATGTTGTTTGGGGGGTATGTTAGTTTTGGGAATTTTTTTAAATTTAAAGGAAAAGGGTTTTTTAATTTATGTTTTTTGTATTTTTTTTAAAAAGGCCCGGGTGTTGGCCATTTAATCCAAAGCCCCCTTTTGTGTTGTTTTTTGGGGACTAAAGGGGGAAAAAAGGGGGGGGGAAGGGGGGGGGAAGGTTGGTTTTAATTCGGGTGACTCAAATCGGCCAAATGTCTGGGGGCATGTGGGCCCCTCTCTTACAATCCAAACGGTGATGAAAAAAAGAGGCCCAAAGACCACTGTAAAATGATCATTAAAGGGAAAGTGCATCCCGTTTTTGAAGAAAAACGGAAGGTAAACAGGGAAAAAAAAAAGGGGGAAACCATTTTTGGAATGGAGGTTGGAGGAAAGGGTTTATTTTTTTTATTTTTTTTAATTTTTGTTGCACCAGTGGTTTTCAATTATTTTATTTTTTTTTTGCACCCCTTTTTAAAAATTCTTTGGGCTGTAATAAAACAATTTTGGGATAATATTAAAAAAAAACCAAAAATAAATTTTTATTTTTCGTGTACTTCATTAATAGTATCCCTATAAAGCATCTTTATTGCTTTCTATGCAAGTTCCCACGTTGTCATCACAGCTATGTACAGGAAAGGGTGCAAGAAAAACCTTTCAAAAAAAAAACATCCCGTGGATATCTTTTTGCTGGCGGTGATAACATAAGTACCATGTTGGGGGTTTGGTTTATCTTGACATAAAAGATATTGCCCTGAAAATAAAATTTTTGGGGGGTTTCCCAAATTTAAAAAACCAAAACCCCAAACAATTTTTTACTGCATCATCCTTCCTACTGTAACAGAGGGGAAATTTAAATTTTTAAAGGGGGGTTTCCCAACCAATTTAAAAAGGGTTTTTTAAATTAACCCCCAAGTCCCCAACTCAAATAAAAAAAAGTTTAACTCACTTCCCCGCCCACCCCCCAATCCCCCGGGTTTCCAAATGGTTCTACTTGTTTTCTGTAACATGCCATCCTTCTGAAAAGGGGCATCACCACTGTAAGACCCCTGTTCAAAAAGGGCCCTTTAAAAATTTGGGCATAAATTTTTAGCCGAATTTTCGCGCCCCGGGGAATGGGCAAATTTACGGGGCTGAAAACTTTCCCCTGTCATTTTGGTAATCCCGTTTTCATAGGAAAAATGGGGTTAACCCTCTCCTCTCCCTGCTTTTTGCGGGAAAACGCCCAGGGGGGGGATTAAATTTTACAAGGTTTTTAATTACCAAACGGGTATACTGCCCCTGGGAAAGCAAGTCTATGGGCCGGCGAGGTGCCGGGCCCCTCCCCTTTTCCCCCCCCGGGTCCCCCCCCCGGCCCCCACGGGTAATTGCAGGCATAATTACAAAACCCGCCCAATTTTAAACCGTTTTGAACCTAGCCAACTGTTTACTTTGGGTGCAAAAGGGTCCCAATTTACCCTACCTTTAAATCATTTTTTTTTAAAAAGGTCCCGTGATGAAATGTTTTTTTAACATTTTTCACGATTTTTTTTTAGGCAACTCCCCAACTAAAACCCTTTAATTTTTTGAAATCAGTGAATAATGACATATACTGTATATGTGGCCTGCAGTTATCAGGGTTTAATTTTTGGGGATTAAATTTTTGATGGGCAATAATATTTTTTTGGGGGACAGCCCTCTTAAAAAAAAAAAAAGGCTAAAAAAACATAAACTTTTTACTGCTGTATGGACTTGGGGGTTTTGGGAAAGCATTGTTTCCCTTTTAAAATATAACCCTAAAAAATTTTTAGTTTGAGTAGAAACCCTTGAATTTTGAGAAGGTTTTGGTTTTAAAGTTCGGGAAAACCCAAAACCCAACTTCGAACCCCCCTTAAAAATAAAAGGGGGAAGATTTTTTGGTTTTAAATTTTTATACCCCTTTCAGGGGATGAGAAGCTGCAATTAGATCCCTAACAGTAAAATGGATACATTTGGAACAAAAAAGTGAAAAAAAATTTTTGGGTCTAAGAGCCAAAAGAAAAAAATTACACAAGGGTAAAAAAAATTCATTTTTTTCAATTTGGCCTTAAAATGAAAGATGAGGGGCAAACAAAGCTAAAAGGAGGTCGCGCTAACAGCTGCTACAGGGTCCTTTTACACAATAAGAAGACACCGGTTTTTGGAAATGGCACATGGTTTAATGGGAGGAGGGTCCCTAACACTTTTTTTACCAGGGGGGCATTTTCAAAATGTTGGGGGCAAGCAAAAAACCTCCCAAAAGGGAAACCGGATGTTTTAGCTGGCCAAGGGGGCCCTAGTTTTTGAGGGGGGCAGTGGGGGACCGGGGCTGCCCCTCGTTTCATCAAAAAACTGTTTCAGGGCCCCCCCTGCAGGGGAAAAATTTAAGGGGGGCCCCAACCCCTTTTTTTAAATTCCCATTTTTTTAAAAATTCACTGGGCCCCTATTTTTATTTAGGGCCCCCGACAGGAGTACCCGCCCTATTGGCACCTGTGGGGCCTGTTAAACCCTTTTGCCAAATTTCCCCAAAACCGGTGTCTTATTTGGCAAAGGGGGGGGGTTTTGGGACCCACAGGATGCAGGGCCCCCTAGCGGCTGGCCCATTTCCAGTTGGGGGCCAATAGGGAGTAAAAGGGGGAAATACTCCTTAAAAGGGGGGGGGGCCATTAAACGGGAAAAAGGGGGCCCAAAAATCTGTTAAAAAAAAAGGAAGTATAATGGAAGGGGGCCTAAAATTTTTTTTGGCATTTTGGGGGGCCCGACACGGTTATAGATTACTTACAGCAGAAATGAAGATACCCGATTTAATAAAGTGATTTGGAAAATTATTTTACATTTTTCAAGAAACTTTCCCCACAGTTTTTCTTAAACCCGTACATTGGCAAACCGGAGCAACAAAATCGTTTAAAAAACCCCCTTGACTTTATTTTGATAAATTCAAAAAAGATCCCATTCCCCGGGGGGAAAGAAAAATACTTTGTTTAGTTATACCCCGCAAACTGTGCTGAAGGTTTCTTCTGAAATAAACTCTTTGCCGGGGAGGATTTAAAATTTGTATGGGCGTGTCAAGCAAACTCAGGCAAATTCAAAAAACCAAATTTTGGGGCACCCCCGAAAATTGAATGGGGCCAGAAACAAGTCCAAAAAAAAATCGGTGTTTAAAACCCCGGTTTGCTTTTGGGCCAAGCCTTTAAGGCGGGGTTTGGTTTTGTCTGAATGTTTCCCCTCCTTGTTGGGCGTTTGGTGGGGTTGGTTTAAAAACCCCAAATTAAAAAAAAGGTTAAAAACCCTTTGGGTTTTTTCCCCCACTTTACCCTTTCCGCCCGGGTTTCTTTCCCTTCTACTGGGTGTCAAAGTTTTCTGGGCGTTGGTTCCAAAGTGAAAATTTGAAATGAAGGGGGAAAACGCAAAAAGTGCTCGATTTTGGCCCAAAAGGGGGCTGTCCCCCAAATTCCTGCAATTTTTACGGGGCAATTTTTGTGTGGGAAAAAGGAAAGTGCTCACTTTTGATTTTGTAACAAAGGAAACAAGGAAGGGGGCCACCCTTTAAACGCTGTTCCCTTTTATTGCCCTGATTTCGGGGGGTCATGTTTTCAGTAATTTTGCATCCAAAAACACTCAATTTTTTAGATTCCCGCCAAGGGTCACCCCAAGCCTTGGAGGTCGAGGGGCACTAACCAAAATCTTCCTCCTCTTTTCCTCTTCCCCTCCTTAAATCTGTGCCAAAACCCCTTACCAAACCGAAAGGGGAATCGATACGGTGGTGGGCCCCCCCCTTCCCATAATTTCCCCTCCACTTTTTTCATCCTGCTGTCCCCCAGAGGCCTTTGGGTAGTGATCAAAACCTCTTACTCTCTGAAGGAAACTGGTGCCTCCCCCGTCCTGGAACCCCAAAACCCTTTCCCCAAAGAATCTGAACAAAATTTGGGAAAACAGTTGGGCCTTCTACTTTCCCCAAACAAATAAGGCTCTGTGTCCGCCTTCATCCTTTTCCATCACTTATAAAAACAGAAAAGTTTTAAAAGCTTTTTCCAAATTAAACTGTGACCCAAAAGGTATGGGGTGGGCAATGCCTTTGTCCAGACTGAAACCCTTTTTTTTTGACGTTTTCAAAACTGCAAGGGGTGTTTTTTAGGAAAACCCCTTTAAATTTCCTCCCCTCTCTGTGGCTCAACACCCCCAGGTCTGCAAAACGGGGCTTTCAGGGGGAAAGCGACACTTTATACCGAATAATGGTATTAAAGTGTTGCCAAACAAAACATTGGGAGGGGGTTCCCAAGTTTAAAAAAGGGTGGGTTTCCATTAATTTTGATTTTCCCCCCCCCCCCCCCCCCCCAAAACAATGAGACCGGGGTTTGGCGGGGGGGGCCCAGATCAAAAATTTCAAGTGCGAAGCAGGGGGGCAAATTTTCTGGATAAATGTGAGAAAAGGAAACCCTGAGCCTTTCTCAGCAACAGTTAAGACCCGGGGTTTGCGCTTGATAAATTTTTTTGCACAACCAGGGTTTTAGGACGTTTTGCCCGGCAAAGGGGGGGTGTAAGTCTACCGAAACCCTTAAAAGGGGGTCCCTTCTTTTCACCCAAACCACTGGTCGTTGAGTCGCGCAAAGGCCCCCTCACAGGTCTTGACCTGTGTGTTGACGGTCTCCCAAGGGGCAGATTCAATTTTAAACAGCCCCGGTTTTTCTTGGGATGTGATTCTAAACCCCTCTAAAAGGGGGGTATCTGGATTGCTTTATTCCTCCCGTGGGAAGGGGGAAATTTCCGGAGCCCGGAGACCCCCCACCCAGAGGGTTTGGCAAAGCCCCCAATCACCCAGTGAGCAGCCCGTTTTAGATGTAACACCCTTGGAAAATTTTTGCTTACTATCCATTGGTCTGTAGTGAGATTTCTTTTGGAGACAAAGATGCAGCCCAAAGCGCTAGGATTTTTTTCTGCAACCCTCCCTTTCCCGGGCAGGGACGCTTTTTCTGGCAAAGAAATGCCCTTTCTTGGCAATTGATATTGGGGGGATTCCAAGGGGCCAAAAGACTTTTTGGGAAACCCTTTTGTGTTTTCCCCCGGGAAAGGGAACATTTCTAAAAGGGGAACGCCGGGCCAAAAAGCCGACATTCAAGCTTTTGGGCTTTGGGATTTTGGGTTTGGATGAAAAGGGGTTTCTTCTGTACCCACACCTGGTACACAGAAGGCTGGCTAGTGGACTGGCTGCTTTACGGCGTGCAAGTCAGATTGGTGGAGGGTGTGAACTCTGTTGCTGGTGGTGGTAATCGGTTGACAGTGTTTGGGACTGGAGATGGTGCTTCCTGGTGTTGCTCCAGCACATCGGCAGCAAAGGACCACTTGGGCTTGGAAGTGGCGGAGGCAGAAGATGTCATGGTGGTTGGAAGCCCAGGACCTGTGTGGCCTTTTTTCTCCAAGTGATTCTTCCACAGAAATTTATGCTTTAGATGCATGTGCCTGTGGTGGTTAAATTCTTTAGATTCTTTCCTCTACTGGCGCGTTGAAAGCAAAACCGACATATGACGTCGCTTGGCGAATCTGAGGCTTGATCGAAAAGGGCCCATGCTTTACAGGTCCTGGACCTCTTCGATGGTGAAAACCTAGTAGCATTGTCCCGTTGCCACCACTGACCATGGCTGGTCGATTAATGTCAGTTGACTTGTGTGACCACCCTCTCCTTTTTTGAGGCCGGACTCGTACTGACCCTACCTCATCATCCTCCTCCACTGATGATACGCTAGCCAACTGCTGCTCAAAAGACCATGTTGGATCCGCAATGTCATCATCATCACAGGTGACTTCCTCTTCCTGACAGTCTACATCCTCAAGCTGCGGGCTAGAAGCCACAGGCGCTGCAAGCTCACCTCTTGATATTTCTGGCAACAGACCAGCTTCCTTCTTGTCCTCTGAGGGCATCAACGATTGGGCGTTAGAGCAGACAAAATCATCCTCTTTGGCCTCTTGATCTTTTGAAATGCCTTCTGACCCCAACCGCATTGTATCATCAAAGAGCTCTTCGGAGTATCGATTATCTAGAGCGGTCTGTTTGTTGGGTGACATTTGGCCTTCAGGTTGGACTGATGATGACATTTGTGCCGTTGACTGAGAGGAAGAGGAGGTAAAACTACTGGATGAAGGCTGTGTTAACCATTGAAGAATGGTTTGGGCCCACCGATCTTCGAAATTTGAGACACACAGGGACCAACCAAGTGATGACAGGCCTGATGGTCCTGCGGACTGTTTGATGTGCCTCACTTGTGTGTTGTATGGAGCACTGGAAGGAGCACCTTGTCTCGTACCTCTAGCTCCACATCCTACGCGCCTCCTTGCTCGCTTACCACCTCTAGTTCGCTCCGTGTTCAAAAATATAAATATTAGAAAGGTCCATTTGTTCAACTAGCTGTACCCCGATTTAATCAAAACTAGCTGTTTTTTCTTGTGTTAACTCGCTGTGTTAATTTTTTTCTGCCTGCTGGCAAACTAGCAGACAGAGGCAACAGTGTGTTCGCTACAGAGAGTAAGTTGGAGATGACGTTCAACAGGAAATGCAGTGACATACACATAAGACGGTCATGTGATTTTAGCAGCCCATGAGATACCTACACCCTCAGTGGTGACATTTTTGACCCCCCCCCCCCCCTCTGTGCTCTGCACTGATTGGATGGCTGGCAAAACTACAAGAATCAGCTGAAAAAGGCGACAAACGCCTGTCCGGAACCCAACCTTTTTACCACACTTTAGGCAAAAATTCGGCTCAGCTCGGGTTCGGAAAATACTTAAAGTTCGTGCCGAACTAACCTTTTTCCGAACTGTTTGGCTCAACATTAATCAAGAGGAATGATTGCATTTTAGTTTTTTTTTTTTTTTTTTTTTTAGCGCCATATAAATATAAAAGTATCCAACAAGTGACATTTGTTACAGTGCTCATAATTATTTAAGGACGTGATTTACGCTATAAGCATTGGCTGTATATTTTTATAATTTTTAATAGGGCCACGGTGAGTCTTTCCGTTAACTAGGGAAAGATATGTTTGTTGCCCCTTCTTATATTTACTGTAAATAACCTGGCCAAGGCAGAATGACGTATTGGCATCTCTGGCACCAAGGGGGTATGCCCTAGCAGCCTACTTCCAACAGCTGCATCCCTGTATGATGGCATTTTATTTGTATTATCTATATTTTTGAAAATATTTCATATATTTTTTAAACTTATTTTTGATATTTTTTATTTATCTGATATTTTATTACCATTGATAATAAACCAGTATATCTTAGCTGTATTATTTTGGTTCCAATGTTTCCTTTCTGTTCCTTATATTGAGGTAAGTAGCTCATAGATACTCTGCTTTTTCCTTTGATTTATTGGTTTTCCAGTCAGTCCCTGTGTTATCACATGAATGTGTTTTTCAAGTTTCCAACAATGTTTGCTCTTATGTCACTGAGTACTGTAAGTTTACTCAGCAATAAAATCATTGCATATGCTACATGTGCCCCTAGCAATTTGTGTTCCTTTCTGAGCCTTTTATGAAAATTAAGTTATCCCATTGTGAATAGCAGGAAGTGTGTGCTGGCATATGTGGTGTATCTTTGTGCCAGTCTGACATTCTTCCCCCTTTATATTGGTAGGGAGCTTGGCTATAAATGGCCATTTGCTGCTATGGGCATATGTAAACAGAGGAAAAATTACAAATTCAGTAAAATTCACATATGCTCCATAATTAGTTTTCTTTCAGTTTGAGGAGAGGGATAACACATATTCTGTCCAATGTGTTGCCATTTTCATTATACGTTAAAATAACCTAATTTAAATATGGAAACATGGCCACATTTCACTTGAGCGAAGAGTGAATATCAAAAACCAGATTTCTTTAGAAATGAAAAGAAGCAGTGCTAATCCTCACTACTTTCAATTTGTTTCATTATCTATAAACATATGCAGAAATAAGGAGAAGAAATTTATAACCAACTGTAGGCAGAAAGCAACATTGTTTTTATTGATAGCGCTAGAAGAATTACTACAAATGAGAGTTTTATAGAGTTTGTAACAATAATATACACTACATAATATTTTTATGAGTATCCGTTTATTTGATGTGTCCTGTTTTACTACTCTACCACCAGGAGATAAAATGATTATTTTACTAAATATGACTTATTACATTTCATTGCTGAAATGAATAAATTGTAATTGACTAATGCAGTTATATTTTATATCCAGCTATCATATACTTATTAGCTACAGTAGCAGAATAACACATAGGTCATTTTTTTTGTCATCAAAGAACAGGTAATTCTGGAAATAGTGGGCAAAGGTTTGGAAAGACTGTAAGTTTGACATTGCAAAAAAATAAGTTCTGACAATTGCTTTCATGATTATCCATTGAGAAATTAGTAGTAACCTGATCTCTCAGTGAAGCTGAAGTCCATATCCTCTCTGATATAGGGATAACCATAGGCCAGGTTCACATTTCTACATAACATTTTTATGAGTATCAGTTTATTTAATGTGTCCTATTTGACTATTCTTCCACCAGGAGATAAAATGATTATTTTACTAAATATGACTTATTACATTACATTGCTGAATTGTATGAATTGTTACTGACTAACACAGTTATATTTTACATCCAGCTATTATGTACTTTTTAGCTACAGTAGCAAAAGAACACGTAAGGTATTTTTTGTCATCAAAGAACAAGTAATTCAGGAAATAGTGGGCAAAGGTTTAGAAAGACTGCAAGTTTGACATTACAAAAAATAAGTTCTGACAATTGATTTCATGATTATCCATTGAGAAATTAGTAGTATCCTGATCTCTCAGTGAAGCTGAGTAACATATCTGTAACGTTCAGTGGTAGTGGATCCTCTGGACCACCACAAACGACGGTGTAAGCCACGCCAGCAAGCGGAATCTAGGTAGATCCGGTTTTCACCAGAGCCTGCCGCAAAGCGGGATGGACTTGCTACGGCGGATTACTACCAGGTCGCTACCCCTGACGTGACTTGCTTGTGGTGGCTGCAGAGGTGTGGCGTGGGATGTTATCCTCCGGCTCCCACGAACTTTCTTCTGGCCCAAACCCTTCATCAACCAAGAAAAATATCTCGCTCACTCCCCCAACCATCCTCAGGCCAAGTATCTCCTTAACGTAAAAACATTGTGACCAGCTAATGGGAATGTAGGCAACCACTGACCATAGAGAACCGATTAAGGATGACTCGGTATTCATCAGGAGACGTGAAGGAATTTTGGACGGCGATAGTGTGGAGGGAGCCGGAGCTTTTAGGCCACAGAATTAATCCTCTTTAGAACCACAAATGGACCAAGGTAACGAGGACCCAAATTGTAGCTGGGAATTTTCAGGCGGACAAATTTAGAAGATAGTCAGACTTTATCCCCCGGAGCAAAAGACGGGGAAGGTCTTCTCTTCTTCATCTGAGCGGAGGCCCGACGCAGATACACAGCGGTCCTTCAAAATGGGCCTTGTAGATCCCCGGACCAACATGTCCACCAGCAGTTACGTCTAACAATGAACAGTGGGAGGGGAGGGGTGGGGGTGTTTGTCCATACACCACAGAAGAAGGGCGAGGCACCCTCGACTTTGAATCAAAAGGAGTGGTCAAGAATTCCGCCCAGGAGCAACAAGCTGGACCAGCTCCGTCCTGTCGAGAGCCGACACAAAATGGCGTAATTTTTCCACCAGGATCTGGTTGACTCCGTCACCAGCCCCATTAGACTGTGGAGTGGGCAGAAGGAAAATCAAATTTACCTTCAACCGGCACAGAGGGATCGCCAGAAAACGGAGACACAAACTGTACTCCCCCGATCCGAAACAATATGTCGTGAAGACCATGCAGGCGAAATATATTTTGAAAAAACATGAGTTGCGAGGCGAGGAGTCAAGGGCAACCCAGTAGAGGAACGAAATTTTCGAAAAAACATCAGTGACGACCCATATGACCGTATTTCAGAAGAAGGAGAAGGTCTGGATAAAGGTCCATGCTATGTGAACAATGGCCGATTCTGGGATGGGCAATGGCAGGAGTACCCCGCAGGCTTGAGATGGGGCGTTCTTATTATGAGGCACAATTAGAACAAGACCACGACAAAGTCTTTGAACACAAACCTTGAACATGCTCGCACCACCAATAGTATGGGCTTTAAAACCTGACCCATCTTCTCTTCCCACTCCAGAGGGGTCGCAGAAATCAAACTTTCCGGAGGAAAGATATGACATGGAGTGCTCCTCACCAAAAACGTCAGAGCGGCGGACAGGGCATCGGCCCCTTGAATGTTCTTCACATCAGGGCGGATTGAATGGTAAAGATGAACCGCGAGAAAAAGAGAACATTGGGGGGGGGCCCCCATTTTTGTGTCGAGGGTTAGGCGCTGGGCGCGTCTTAGTTACTCGAGGTTCTCTTGTAGTCCGAGTAAATCGTGACCCGATAACCGAGCTCCCTTCCAAAGATGACTCCAATCTTCGCATAGCAATCGTAATGGCTAAGTAGCTTCGCGGTCCCCCAATCGTGTAGTTTTTTTTTCTCACGTGCGCGGAAGAAAAGGCTTGGAAGAAGAATCCACACTATGGGTCTTGCCCTGTATCCCCCATTGATAAGACCACCCCCCGCTCCTACCACTCCGAAACACAACCTCCAGTACAAGGTTTTTCGTGTCAGGTCGCGATAAAACAGACCCGGCGCAATTCGTTTTAAGCCGAAATGCCGTCGCACCGCTTCTGGCCACTGCTTAGGGTTGCCAACTTCATTAGTAAAAGCCACAAAAGGAGCATACCACTGAGGTAGAATGGGAATAAACTGCGGTAGTAGTTGGCGAAAGCCTATGATGCGCGTATGGCCCGAAGGGGCCAACTGATGAGGGCCACTGCACAAACGGCGACCATTTGCTGGTCCATTTGAAGTCCCTTGTCGCAAATAATGTAGCCGAAAAGGTAGACTGTTTGATTGGAGCCGGCACTTTTTTCCTCCAACTTGCGTAAAATGGTTTCCCGCAGATGTCAAGTCCTACACACAATGCAGGAACGGTGGAACCTCCTCGCCCGATGAGAAGACCAAGATGTCATCCTGGTTACAACGATACGCCGCAGGTGTACAGAGATCCCGGAAAACTCATTAATAAACTCCTGGAAGATTGCCGGAGCATTACACATCGAAGGCATAACTAAATATTGCAAAATCCTCATCGTCACGGGGGTTTGAAACGCCGCTCCACCACTCCATTCCCCCTCTTGTATGCAGATAGTTTGTGGGCCCCACCAAGTCCAAAATTGAGAAAATCCTGCCCCGCAAAGCCGGTCGACGACTTCTGGGTAGCGTTTTTTTTTAGGTGATCTGTTAAGCCCACGATAGTGTAATGGCAAGGACGGAGTGAGCTAACCTGTTTATCTCCACAAAGAAAATCCCCCGCTCCAGCTGTGAAGTGGACTTACGGATGAAGCCCTTACGTGAGAGTTTCTGCCCCCCCCCCCTGGATATACCAACAGCATAGACCCTACCCCCGGAAGACTCGTACCAGCATCAAAGGCAAGATGCATGCGTACGGCCGATGAGGAGGCACATCCGCAAAGTCCTTAAATCCACAGGTAGGCCTGGCAGAGGTTCCAGGGGCTCGATGGAGAGAAGTGGGGGCACCAGGTGAGGTGCTACCAGACAGCGGGCGTGACAGTCTGGTTCCCCAAGCGTCACTTCGCCTGTTTCTAGTCAGCGTAGGGCATGATATGGCAGCCCCAACCGGTTTCGTCTGAGAGAGCAGGGAAGGCACATAACACAAGATCTACTCCTTTGTAATCGCCCCGACATGCAGAAAACACTGGCTCTGTGTAGAATTGGATGGAGTCCCTTATAGTTCTCCGCTTACGGAAGAAATTACTATGGCTTCTTAAGTGAGTCCGAAAATGACGCTTTTCGCGCTCCAAGGGACTGCGTCCATAAAATTTCGGCGGATCCAATTCCAAAAACGGAACTTGATCCTGCATTGCCCGGACCCAGTCGCAACCCATACAGTTATGGGCCAAAGCGGAGTAAGGAACTATTCAACACAACCTAAGACCCTCTCCCACGTGGCCTAGGTGTGTGCCTTTCCCGACATAGTATACAGTTCCTTGAAGAAAAGCTCCGTGCTGGCGCAAAATAGGCATGGAGGTCTCTGAACACTGGGGCCAGACGGTGGTTTAGGAAGGGCTCATATTCCTGTCGGAGATTCCTCCTAGCCTCTCACGAAAACGCACAGTCGATGCGTGCCAGATGAGATCATCTCACCCAGGGACGAGGGCAAGTCCTGCAAATCTAGCAACCTACTTTACTCTCGAGTGGAGAGCCCCTTTTTAAATGTGCGCACAGCTTCCCTCATTCCAGGAGAGTTCTGAGGCAAAAGTGCGAACTCAGCACAGCGTAGTCCCATAGGAGGAGTTCCCAACCTTGTCGCAGATTCAGCTAAGCCGTATTCGGCGTTGGAGCACACGCAGGTGCCTCGAAACATTGTCGAAACTCTGCCAGGAAGGCCAGGAGAATCGGAACGTCACGGGGTCGCGTCTGTCCGCCAAGGGGTTGGCCCAAGCCAGGGCTTTCCCAGAGAGAAGACCTGACCACGAAGAGCCACCTTGGAGCCTCTGTAGGAACCTAGTAGGTCATAAGTTCCACTCATGGGTGCATTGGGTGATGAATCCACGTAGGATTTAGGGTCCCCATCAAATTTTCGTCGCAAAGCTAAGCGAGCTTGGGGCCGACGGTTCTCCATGGCAGCCGAAGAGAGTTGCCTGCATTGAAGTCTGTGGCTGGCTTGGGCTGGGCGAGAGTAAGGCTAGACAACATCACACAACTGATCGCAGCGCAGAGCTTGTTGCGACAGTTGCTGATCTGCTGGGCGCAACGTATGTGGTGAGGTCCGCAACACTCGGGACCAATGGCAACTTGGCGATCCATGGCCAATCGAACTGTAATTGTCAGTGGTAGTAGATCCTCTGACCATCACAAACGGTGGTGGTAAGCACGCCCAGCTAGAGGAAACTAAGTAGGTCAGTTTTTCACCATAGCCCGCCCAAAGAGGGATGGACTTGCTGTGTGCGATTTACTAACTACCTCTCTACCCCTGACATGACTTGCTGCAGTGGCTGCCAAGTGTGGCGTGGTTCATAATCGTAAGCTAGCGAATAGTCGGAGTCATCCGAAGGTCAGACAGCGGCAAAGGGTCATGTTCGAGAAACGCCAAGACAGAAGGGTACGATACACGGATATGGCATTATGCACAGGGCACTATCAATTCGGCAAGGTGAGGAGAGGCAGGGCTTGAAAAAAATTAGGAACAGACGCCCGGTGAAACCAATCACCGCGCACTGTCCCTTTAAATTGAATGCAAACACATAGCACGCGCCGCTAGGGGGCGAACGTGCGCCAGCGACAGCAGAAGATTGCGCCCGAATCACACAGGAGAGTGGTGAGGTTCGTGGGCAAGAGCTGCGAGCGCCAAGCCCCGCCGCCCGGGACCGTGTCGCTGGCGCTGCTCGCAGGCGGGACATGTCCCAGTTGGCGCTTGCCCCCTGCGACCCGCAAGGGTCACAGGGACACCCGTGACAATATCCTTCTGCTATAGAGATTACCACAGGCCAGGTTCACGTCTTCTTCAGAGGTTTTGTTTGGAGCTTCCTTTCCAGAAATTTAACTGAATCTGTTTTATGGTGGCCAACAACGGTGCTCAATGGTCAGTTGCAAGCTCCACTATTTTTCAGCAGTTTCAGCAGCAGGAGGTATCTTTAGTGCCGATGATCTCTGGCGGGCTGCACAAGACCGCGCAGTGGTGCAGGAGCCGCACAGCTATGGGTTTCCTGTGTTCCGTTGCATGATGTTCCCCGCCAACCCATGTCTCCCGACACTCAAGCAAGTCGCCTTGAAGGTGCCTGTGCCTAGAGTATCCCTTCGTCCACTCTTTGGTCATCTCTAGGTTGTCTAAGTGGTATTAAATTGTGCCGCGTTCTGAGTCACCACGGACTCACCCTCTAGTGCGTCGCCACCCACCAGCAGAGGCCACGAAGCCACAGCCCCCAAGGTTACTTATTTTCATTTGTACTGTTAATTTCTGGAAAGTCTTTTTATAGGATGAGGTACACTTGAAATTGCTATTCCCACCTCATTGATCGGCTAGAAACATGTCAGAAAAGGTAAATAGAAACTATTGCAAAATACATTGCCTGTCTGAATGTTTGCTTAATTTAGTGTTACATAATTACGCAGTTACATAGTTTGTAAGGCCGAAAAAAGTCAGACGTCCATCCAGTTCAGCTTATTGTACTATAGTGTTAAAACAGGGGAAAGCAAAACCCCCCATGAGATAGAAGCCTTTTGCCCACATTTTAGGGGAAAAAAAATTCCTTCCCGACTCCAATCTGGCAGTCAGTATACAGTGGGGAAAACAAGTATTTGATACACTGACAAATTTGCAAGTTTTCCACCTACAAAGACTGTCTGTAAGTTTTATCATTGGTACACCTCAACTTTGAGAGACAGAATCTAAAAAAAATCCAGACATTTTTAAATAATTAATTTGCATTTTATTGCACAGAAAAACAGAACTTAATATTTAGTACAGAAACCTTTGTTTGCAATTACTGAGGTCAGACATTTCCTGTAGTTCTTTACCAAGTTGGCACACACTTCCAGCAGGAATTTTGACCCACTTCCTTCCATACAAATCTCTCCAGATCTTAAGGTTTTCGGGGCTCTCACTGGGCTACTGTCACAGTCCATGCCGCAGTCCCAGTTCTGGGCTGTGGATATGGCCATGTTCCTGGTTTTGTCTTTACGCCGCGGTCTCTGCTGAGAACTGCAGACGTGCCTGAGTTCCTGTTGTTCCCATAGAGGCGAATTTTGCATGGAGCCCCAGACTGAGGTAAACAGTCATCTTGTGTTTCTTCCATTTTGTAATAATTGCACCAACAGTTGTTGTCTTTTCACTAAGCTGTTTGCCTATTATCCAATAGCCCATCCGAGACATTTTTTCCATGATGTCCTTTGACCCTCGTTGTCCTTGACACTGATGAGATGTTGGAGTTGAGGATTGATTTGATGTGTGACAGTGTCTTTCATACAGGTAACAAGTTCAAACAAGTAATGAGTGCAGAGCAGGAGAGTTTTTGCAGAAGAACTAACAGGTCTGTGAGAGCCAAAATTTTTGATCAAATACTTATTCCATGCTATAAAATACAAATTAACTATTTAAAAATCATAAAACTCAATTTTCTGGAATTTGTTTTTAAAATCATCTCTTACTGTCTTAAAAGTTAAATGTTACATACGATAAAAAAATTACAGCCCCTCATCCATTCTTTTAGGTGGTAAAAAACTGAAAATCATCCAGTGTATCAACATCTTATTTTCGCACTGTAAATTCCTGGATCAACAACCCTTCACCAGAATCATAGTCACTTTAACTTTTTATGCTATGACACACTAGAAATGTATCCAGACCCTCTTTGAACTCTGTTAGTGAATTCACCATGACAAGTTCCTCTGGCAGAGAGTTTTACAGTTTCACTGCTTTTACAGTAAATAATCCCTTCCGTCTCTTTTCTAGACTATATCCATGTATATGAGAGTTAGGTGTTATGTGAACCCGCAAATGTTGCCAAATAACAGCTTCTGGGTGTGGGAAAGATGAAGCCAGCAGTACCAAACTCCCTAACTATTGATGTCTATGGAGAGGAAAATGCTATTTAACTAACTAAGAGCAGTCTGTACAGTACAGAGAGTGAGATGAAAATGGCGTTCACAAGGCAATACAGTGAAATATATATAACATGGCCATGTGATTTTAGCAGCCAAGGAGAGCCCTACACCTCAGTGATGACATCTTTGACACTTCTATGTGCTCTGCCAAAAGTGCAGAAAGGTGATTGGATGGCAGCCAGAAGTGCAGAGTGCAGCTGAAAATGAAACTGAAAATGGCGTGTGGAACTAGAACTAGAACAAACAGTAAAATGTTCTGTTCAGTTCGAGTTCTAAGAAATTGAGATGTTGTACTTGAACTTAAGTTTTCTAGAACGGTTCGATCAACACTAATCATCACCCTTTGTTTTCTATCACTGCGTCAGTTACTTATCCACTTGCAAATATTTTCCCCTAGTTCAAGCATTCTCAATTTATTTACCAATGTTTTATGTGGCACAGTACCAAATGCTTAAGAAAAATCTAGATGTGTGACATCCAATGCCTCACCCCAATCCAGTCTACAGCTAACCTCCTCAAAGAAACTGATGAGATTAGTTTGATAGGACCAATCTTTTATAAACCCATGTTTGAACAGAGTTATACATTTATTTTCAGATGAGATGCTCTAGTATAGCATCTCTTCGAAAACCTTCAAACATACAGAGGTTAAACTTGCCGGCCTATAGTTTCCAGGATCCCTTTTTGACCCCTTTTTGAATTTTGGCAACACATTTGCTATGCACCAATCCTTTGGGATATATCCAGTTACTATGCAGTCCATAAACATTAAGAATAGAGGTCTGTCTATGATATTACTTAATTCCCTTAGGGCACGGAGGTGTATACCCTCAGGACCTTGGGATTTGTATATTTGAATCTTCTTGAGGTGGATTGCACGTCTTCCTGGGTTAGACAAGAAACGTCTAAGGTGGCGTTTACCTCATCCCTCTGCCCATCAACAGAAATGTAGTAAAGCAGAGAAAAAAATTGTTTAAAAGGTTAGCTTTCTCCTCACCGCCCTCCACAATATCTCCCTCCCTACTATAGTTAAAACATATTTTGCCGTTAGTTTTACTCTCTTTAGCAATATGTCTTTCTGTCTCCAGCTTTGCTGTCTTTATAAATTTTACATATTTTATTTTTTTCCTTATAGTTTTTTAGTGCCTCTTCAATACCCTCTTGTTTAGGTAGTTTAAACACTTTCCTTTTGTTATGTATTGCCTCCTTTACATCTTTGTTGATCCACATTTGATTTTTCCTGTTTCCATTGCATTTCCTGTTTTCCATAAAGTATGTAGCTCTAACAGTGGGTGTTCAAGGTGTTTTCTAAAAACCTACCATTTATTAATTGTTCTTTTATTTAGTAGATGTAGTAGTATATTTTCCATGGGTTCTGTTATATTTGGTCGCCTGAAGCAGACCCCTAATTTAATTTTATTATTTTTATTACCCCTGTATAAATCTACCCATAATGACTCCACATGTCCATTTCCTGCATCTATATCCTCCCGCAGTGTATGTTTCAGAAGGATTTTGTATAAAGACATACCCCTCCTTCCTTCTGATTTTTATGATTTTTATCCAAACAAACTGTAACCATGTAGGTTAACTGCCCAGTCAAAGTTTTCATCCAGCCATGTTTCAATTATCCCTACTATGTCATATTTTTCTTCAGCATTAAATAATTCTAGTCCATTAATTTTATTGGTGAAACTCTTGGCATTGGTCAGCATGCAATTTAGGGGTTTTTGTTTTTAATTTTTTTAACCTGTCCTTATAAACTATTACTAACCCCCTCCCTCCACTCCACCTCTGATTTATTACTAATTCCCAGCTCTCTATCTTCATTATCCAAGCAAAACAAAAAGAAAAACAGCCTTCGGCACTACGCTGCAAGGCAACAACTAGTGGGATCTCCGGATACACAGTTGCATGCAACCTAAAAAATTAGCACGGAGTGCGGTGCTCAGTGAAAGTATAAAGACCAGTATAAAGTATATGCATTAATAAAAATAGAGAAAGAGAAATCCTTCACGGCACTCACCATTCTTCACATAAAATGCTATTTATTTAGACTTACTTGACATACAGGGCATACGGGAGTAGGAGCGACAGAAAGGCAACAGCCGTTTCGCGTGAGACCAACGCTTCCTCTAAGCCTACGTGAACTTGCGTCATCACGCTTTTATGTCCACCTTAATCTGTCAATCAACATTAAATTACATACAAAAGTAACAAAGACAAACATATTATAAAAACGATGAAAGATCATTACGATCGTTGAGGCCAAGTGGACCCAGCGCCTCTGTGCGCAGGATCCAACGTGCTTCACACTGTAATAATTTTGTGTGCCTATCCATACCATCCAAAGGCATACCATCATAGTCTATTTTATCCCGGATAAATTTATCTCGTTTCCTCTCCTTAATCTCATTCTGTATGGGTATCAATCGTCCTTCCATTTTCTTAGAGAAATTTTTCCACTGTGCCTCCGTAAGGCGAGTTTGCAACTCTATTTTCGAATTTTTTAGATCCTGGCACACCTGATCATATTCCACTTTTGATCGCTCCAAAATTAGATGCAATAGATTAAGCGAGTGTTGCATATGAGCCTCTTTCCATTTCTGAGCAAACTCTTTATCGTCCTGATATTGCGACATCTCTTTGTACATTCTCAGGCCTCTAGGAGCTCGTTCGGACTCATGATAGGACTGCAAAGTATTGTTTGTCCAGAACAATTTAACTTCCTTCTCGGCCAAATTCAGTACACGATTTTCAAGAGTGCGAATGCTCATTACTTTTATGTCATCGTTCAGATTACATTCTGAAAAGAACGCATCCAAATTCTCCCTGCCCTCAGCAAGTGCCTTAGTATTGCATGCAGCATTTACAATTTCTTTATCCTCATCCATTTTTCAAACACTTAGTTGGCCCAAATCAGGTGTGCTCAGAGACCAAATTAAACGTACCATAAATCGTTATTGGTACTTGTTGAGTAATGATACTACTCTCCAGGAGAAAACACAATCTCCGCCTCTTATCTCGTTTCGTCGAACCACTAATCTCAGAGATGAATTAGTTAAAGGGAGATTAACAAGTACAGCTTCTAGTTGGTTGGAAAAAAGGTGTACCTATCGGTAACCATAGATGTAGGAATTGTTCTTATTGTAAATTTTTCGATGAAGTACAACATTTAAGTTGGGAAAATATGTACATAAAACGAAACATTTATTACCTGTAAATCGGACTTTGTGGTCTATGCCTTATGGTGCCCATGTGGTCTATTTTATATTGGAAAAACTATTAGACCACTACACAAAAGAGTTAGGGAACATCTTTATTCTCTTAGGAGCGAAAAGGGAGCTCCGAGATGGATAGCCCATATGAGAGATGCCCATGGGAATGACACAACAGGGGTTAAATTTGCAGGTTTACAAAGAATCCTTATGCCTTTGGATGGTATGGATAGGCACACAAAATTATTACAGTGTGAAGCACGTTGGATCCTGCGCACAGAGGCGCTGGGTCCACTTGGCCTCAACGATCGTAATGATCTTTCATCGTTTTTATAATATGTTTGTCTTTGTTACTTTTGTATGTAATTTAATGTTGATTGACAGATACAGGTGGACATAAAAGCGTGATGACGCAAGTTCACCGTAGGCTTAGAGGAAGCGTGGTCTCACGCGAAACGGCTGTTGCCTTTCTGTCGCTCCTACTCCCGTATGCCCTGTATGTCAAGTAAGCCTAAATAAATAGCATTTTATGTGAAGAATGGTGGTGCCGTGAAGGATTTCTCTTTCTCTATTTTTATTCATCTATCTTCAGTATCGTGCATGCTGTTTGCCCCCACCCCGCCCCCGAGTTCCTAGTTTAAATACTCCTCTCAGTTTATGGCCATTTTGTTCAACCCCAGGTACTGTCATCCTACTCCTGTCCTCTATACTCTTTAGTAATTAGTCAAACAGTGCAGATATTATGTAATTAGTCAAACAGCATCATAAGTTATTATGATGCTGTTTGTTTGTTTGTTTGTTTTTTTGGTCTACCTATTGGCAATTTTTCACCCCCATCATCACCACAAAAAAAGAAACCACAATCCACATTTGGTTCCTCCAGGAATTTGAACCTAGGACACCTAAGCGGAAAGGCAGAAGTTCTGCTACATTGTTGATACTCGTAGCGCTTGTTTATTAGGTTACTTGACTTTACATAAACAGATCCTTGTTTGACTAGATACTCAGGGGTAGGCACACTATGGGAAAAGGCATGGTGAAGTCAAGTTTGCTGGGTTACATGCTATGCAGTTAAAAAAAATTATACACGCCTCATTTTGAGGACACTGAAAGCTGAAGAGAGGACTAGATGGACATGAAATGCCTTTGTGGCAAACCCCTTTAATGACCACCTCTCTCTCTGCTCTAGCAGATCTGGTTGGGAAGCTGATATTACTCCCTGCTGTATTTTATCAGCAGTAGAGGAGCTTGTTTACCTTTCTTTTTAAGAAACCTTAAACCCTTTATAGTTCTAAAGACTTTTATCCTGCTGTTAAAATGCCTACTTCACCAATGTAACTCTCACAGGCTAAGTTAAGAATAATTGTGCCGAAATATCAGTCACTGCTGTAGAACTACCCATAGCCTGAATAGGAAGTGTGAATATAAAAAAAAATATTTTTGTAATTATTTTTACACCATTTACATTTCAAAAGGATATCATGGTTGTGTGGATACCTAATATCTGTAGGTTTGTGTTTTTTATATGTGATGTATGCACAATATATTTATTTGTCTTTGTTTATTTTATTTGCTTTTTTCACACTTCTTCATGCCTTTTTACTTTTTTTAAATCCCTATAAGGAATAACTGTTTTCACTTTTTTCTACACTTGGTAATGTATTAGCATACTCTTGTATGCTAGTACATTACTTTCTGTGTTACTATTACACAGGCTGCTGTCAGGACAACACATAGTGTGTTTTGACATTAAGCTTACCAAACAGCCAACCCTGGGACTACTCTTTGTCCCCATGGCTCACTTTATAGACATTCACCAGGCTCCATTGGGCATTGGGAATCCTGGTGACTTGCAGGAGAATCCCTTTTGTTGATGCCGCGGTCAAGGACTGCAGCAATCAAAGGGATAAAGGGTGGGGATCAGAGGATTCCTCAGGTTCCTGTCATGCACTTAGATTGCTCTTGGAATAGAGCTGTTGACTACAACTCCGTTCCTAGCGCAGTTGTGGCACTGAGAGCTGCAAACCCCCTCTGCCGCCAACAGAGAACACGATCCGCCATCAAAAGACTGTTAAGGGGTTAAGCAACTTCTATATGATGTTATTACTTATAATTTGCTGTCTTGACCCCCATCAGAAAACAAAATAACAAAAATAAAACCAATAGGAAGAAGGTTTGTGCACAGCGTCCCAGCAGTATAGATGAGTTTTATACCTGATATAGAATGGCAAGCCAGTATAAGTTAAAAAAATGTATACTTTTTATTGTAATCGAGTAAAATAATGGAAAAAGACATACGTAGTAGCAGTGCAGACCATTCGCCGTACTCGACAGTGTGCAGCCGGATGCTCTTTCGGAACGGACCGACGCGTTTCGGTGACGTGCACCTTAATCCTGGTCTGATAGGTAACGTTCAGTGAGGGTTTAAATAGGAAGTCGGGCGTAGCCCGTTCACAAACTTAACCCTTAAAATACCAAAAAGGTAAAAATCACAAACACAAACATAAAAAACAAATATATGCTGGAGAGTGCCGGCTAGACTCACAAACAAAGTGTGTATAAAGGAAGCAAATAAACCGTTACATTTTACAGCACAAGTTGAAAAGCGGAGACACACTAATAATGATATAAAATGTCATGTTTTACATTTAACCCGTATGGTTGCCGCGTTTTTAAAGTAAAAATCCATTTTGCCTCACAATTCAACAATTTTTCCCGTAAGTTGCCTCCCCTAGCATCTATAGTAATTTTTTCTATGCCCATACAACGAAAAGATGTTATATCACTACTATGTATTTCTATAAAATGTTTCGATGCAGCGGACATGGTAGTTAACCATTGCGCTTTTTTTTTTTTTGCGTCCGAGATGTGGCGTCTAATTCTTGTTTTGAGGGAATTGGAAGTGCAACCAACATACTGTATTTGGCAAGTTGTACAAGCTATAATATATACCACATTTTTCGTATTACAGTTAATATATTGTCTGATTTTGTAGCTTTTTTTGGTAACAAAAGACAAAAAGGTATTTTTAACCTCCATGTGTTTGCAAGTAATACAAATCCTGTGTCCACAACAGAAGCAACCAGTGGTTGTAAGCCAATTGTTTCTTGGCATATTGTTTGGACTGAGAAACAAACTTGGAGAGATGATAGAACCTATGTTAGGTGCTTTCTTGGGAATAAATCTCACTCCCTTATGCATTATGTTGGACAAACTAGGATGTGAGTACAAAATCGGAAGATACTTTTTCATAATGCCAACCACTTTATTATATTGTGGAGAGTATGTAGTAGAAAAAGTAATACCCGAAAAATTATCCTGTTTTCTTTTTCTGTCCATTAATACATCAGCGTGTGTCATGGATTCAACTTTTTTTCTGGACCATTCTAAATTTTTGTCAGTATAACCTCTTTGCCTCAACTTATTAAGAACCCATGATTGTTGTACCTCAAAATCTGCATGTAAACTGCAATTTCTTTTGGTGCGAATTAGTTCCCCCCTAGGTATGTTGCGGGTAACATGATGAGGGTGGCAAGAAGCAGCATGTAAGATAGAATTTTGTGAAGAGGGTTTGACAAAGGGGGTGATTGTAACCCGATTTCCTATTGACCCATTTAAAGTTATGTCCAAAAAATGTATAGTATTCCCATGGAGATGATGGGTAAATTTTAGATTCATTGGATTGTCGTTTATATACTGGAGAAAATTGGTGACATCGTCAGGGGGGCCCTCCCATATCAGGAGGAGGTCGTCTATATAACGACCATACCACCTGATATGGGAGGCGAAGACATTGTTATCAGAGAACAGGAACGTCTCCTCCCATAAACTCATGTAAATATTCGCCAAGGAGGGCGAAAATTTGGCCCCCATTGAAGCTCCACATAATTGAAAAAAAAATTCCTGGTCAAAGGAGAAAAAGTTATGTTTCAACAAAAACTCTGTGGACATAATTAGAAATTCACATAAATTCGGGTCATAATTGCTGTGTTTGTATAAGAATTTCTTTAAGCTCATTATTGCCAACTCATGGGGAATGGAAGGGTATAACCCAATGACATCACATGTCAACCACAAAAAATGTTTGTTCCATGTCACCAATTCCAGTTGTGAAACCACCTGTTTGGTGTCACGTATAAATCCTGGAATATGGGAATAAGTGGTTGCAAGTGGTGATCAACCCATGCCCCTAGTTTTTCAGAGAAAGAGTCAATACCCGACACTATTGGTCTGAGAGGTGGTGGGAAGAGGTTCTTATGTGTCTTCGGCAAGGAATGTATAATAGGAATTTTAGGGTGAGGATTGTGAAGTTGTTCCGCCAAATTTGGAGTTAGAACACCCATCACAATCCCCTCGTCCAAAAGTTTTTTCAAATTTTTTTGGAACGCTATTGTAGGGTTATTTTTCAAAGGTCTGTAAGTAGTGGTATCATACAACATTTCCAGATTTAATTTTCTATAAAGACCTGAATCTAATACCACTACGGCACCCCCTTTGTCCGCCATCCTCACTATTATATGTGAATTGTTTTTAAGTTGTTGTAAAGCTGTTCTTTCTTGCGGCAATAGGTTGTGATTGTACCTGTCCTGGATGTCGTCTAAGGAATCTGAGAGCGAGATAAGATCTCGCTCAACACATTCCTGGAAGACATCCAGGATCTCAGGGCGAGACTGGATGGGATAAAAATATGGGTTAGGCAAGGAAAATTTAGCAACATTTGTGGTATCAAGCCTACTTTCACTTTGTAGTGACCTGAGTTCAGTTAATGTTTTTAAGTCCCTGAATGTTACTGGAGCTTGAACTGGTATTTGGTCCGATGTAGTATGTGTCTCTATTGAAAAAGCTGTGTCAACATCCGATGAGTCCAAATCTTCTTGCTGCATAGCAAAATGATGTTTAACAGTGAGGAGTCGGGCAAACTTATTTACATCCTTGATAGTCCTGAATACATCCAGGGAATTGGTAGGTGCAAAATTCAGCCCTTTGGACAGTACCTGCTCCTGTGCTTGGGATAAGATGGTTGCTGACAGGTTCAATACCGGGGTCTCCGTTGTTTCCTGTTGGAGGAGCGGTAATTGTAATTGCGACCTCTTCTTGTGTTTACGCCCGGCACGCCTTGGTTTCCGTCTAAAAAAGGAGAGTCAAAAGGTCTTGCTCCTGAACAGGTTGCCTCGAGGTATGCCCTTGTATTCATACGTGGGTTGGACAACGGCGTAATGGGATCATAGTTGGTATGGAGATTATCCATGAGGTCGTCAGCAGTAGATGTAGAAGACTGTTCCGGCGAAGTTTCAACATCAGAGAAACTAACATGTCTATCTTTCGTTATTGGATAGGTGTTAGTATTTTTAAGTATGGGTCTTGGAAAAATTCTTCTTTTGTTGGTCCAAGAATATACTTCCCCCTTAGCATAGTCATTGAGATCCCTATCATATTTGGATTTTTTAACTTTCATGACGGCTTCTTCCAGTTTGTGGATATTGTTATTCATATTGTCATAATGGCGTTTGTATTCTTCGGTATCAACATATGAAGTCAAAGACTGCTCCACTGTAAGCATTTCTTGTTTCAATTCTAGCAATTTTTTGCTTTCATGTTCCACAATTAATTGTATTAGTTTCAATGAACAATCTGTCAAGATGTTATTCCATTCGATAGTGAACTCATCTGAATATTGAGATGTAACAGTCTTTTTTATACGTAAACCGCGGGGGATCATCCGTTTTTCAAGATATGTGGTAAGGGTAGTGTGATCCCACCATAATTTGGTCTCATGCTTCTTGAGAGTTTCTAATTTAGTAAAAATGGTTTTCACATCACTGGGAGTATCCGGCATGTGTGCACTGCTAATCTGATTGAACAAACTGGCTGCCTTATTTCTCCTATCTATATCGGTATCCATAATGCATATGTGGTTATAAAAAGTCCCGACTTCTTTGAATAGCAAATAGTATCACGCGTATAGCGGTGTGGCAGAGACACGGATAAAGAGCATATGAATTCAAGACAATAAATCACAATCCAGCTCAATCCACCCGTCGGGCAATCAGAGGGAGGCACGTGAACGCCGAGAGCTTCCTCGGCTACATGGAAACAATAGGAAGAAGGTTTGTGCACAGCGTCCCAGCAGTATAGATGAGTTTTATACCTGATATAGAATGGCAAGCCAGTATAAGTTAAAAAAATGTATACTTTTTATTGTAATCGAGTGAAATAATGGAAAAAGACATATGTAGTAGCAGTGCAGACCATTCGCCATACTCCACAGTGTGCAGCCGGATGCTCTTTCGGAACGGACCGACGCGTTTCGGTGACGTGCACCTTATTCCTGGTCTGATAGGTAGCGTTCAGTGAGGGTTTAAATAGGAAGTCGGGCGTAGCCCGTTCAAAAACTTAACCCTTAAAATACCAAAAAGGTAAAAATCACAAACACAAACATAAAAAACAAATGTATGCTGGAGAGTACCGGCTAAACTCACAAACAAAGTGTGTATAAAGGAAGCAAATACACCGTTACATTTTACAGCACAAGTTGAAAAGCGGAGACACACTAATAATGATATAAAATGTCATGTTTTACATTTAACCCGTATGGTTGCCGCGTTTTTAAAATAAAAATCCATTTTGCCTCACAATTCAACAATTTTTCCCGTAAGTTGCCTCCCCTAGCATCTATAGTAATTTTTTCTATGCCCATACAACGAAAAGATGTTATATCACTACTATGTAT
The DNA here is from genome assembly GCA_025379985.1 of Phyllomedusa bahiana. NCBI lineage: Eukaryota > Metazoa > Chordata > Amphibia > Anura > Hylidae > Phyllomedusa > Phyllomedusa bahiana. The sequence continues at coordinate 55,684 of JAODAL010012733.1, forward strand.
TTCTATAAAATGTTTCGATGCAGCGGACATGGTAGTTAACCAATAAAATAAACAAATATTGCTCTGGAACTAATAGTAAAAATATAATACAATTAAATAAGCGTCAGCAGCAGTAACCTTATACATACAATTCATCACAGTCTCCGGCCAATGATTGAGCATGATCAAATCAAACCCTATTTTTAGAATTACATTTGAGCTAATTCTGCCTTTGGAGCAGCAGTCCATGACAAAATCAATTGAAATTAATCATACAAAATTAAATTGAAGTTTGTAATTCTATCACTGTGTACTAGAGGACCTTTTGATGAATCTCACCTCAACCCAATGATTTGTTTCCATTGATGTTCTTCTCTGTTCTGTGTTCTCTTAAATTAAACAAATGATTCTCCATATTAGTACATCTTACAAGTCTTACAAAGGTAATAAATTGTAAAAATAGACCATATCCTCACCGTTACTAGGTCTAAATTTACAAGCCTATCTTTACTAATATTGTGTAAATAACATGTGTTAAATTGGATTAGCTCAATGATTTTCAATAAAAAAGTATTTTGAAGACTGTACTTTCCAGTATGTAGTATCCAATTACTGGTAAGAAGATAAGACTTTTATTTCCTTAGCCCACTGGAACCCCTTTTCAATAAAAAAAATATATATATTTATTTTACTGGTCTTTCTGACATGTTGAAATGATAAAAATATAGTAATGTAATGTTAGTAGAAAACTTGTGTTACATGGTCATTTTAAGGCCAAAGCACACTATAGAATAAAACTTAGTTTTATACAGAGCTACAGTATGGCTCCTGCAGAATCACATAATATATCTATAGTCCCATAAATGTAAATAAATTTACATGACAGTTATGTCACGGAACATGCCACGGCACCAACACCGGGCAGCTAAGCGCTGTCCTGGTTCCTGCGTCTCTGCCTTCTACCCCTGAGTACCGAATTGTTCGTGCCCACCCCCTATAGTGGGCGTGTCAAGTCTGTAAGGTTTAAAGGGCCAGTGCGCTGGAAATTGGCTGACCCTACATCTTACCACCTCCTCCTTCACTCCCTGCTAGATCATTGGTGTTATTTAGGGGTTGTTTGAGAGAGTAGTTGCATTATCCAGACCTAGTTGCTTGTTTCCAGACCACAGTGCCTGCTATCTACCCTGACCTTCCTGCCTGTCCCTGACTATGCCTCTGTCTATTGATTCTGCACCATGCTGCACCCTGGCCACCACCGTAAGCAAGTCGCCTCAGGGGTAGTGACCTGGTATTGTCTCTGGCGAAAGCCGGGGGATACTAAGACTCCGCTCCCTGACGTGGCTTAAACCACCGCTTGTGATGGTCCTGATAATCCACCTTTCGCTGTGACAGTATGATCTAGCCATGGATTCTGCCAGTGTGTCCCCACCGGATATACAAGATGTCACAACTGCTGTGGCCCAACAAAGTCCACGTATTGATTAGCTGATCATCATGATGCTGAACCTTGCTGCACGTCTGCCTGCGTCCACGCCTGCTTCTCCATCTGTGGCAACTTTGTCTACATCTCCTATCCAGTGAAGCCTAGACATGGCCTACTGCCCTCTGGGATGAGGGGGAACCCAGAGATGTCGAACATCCAGGTGTTTCTGCAAGCCTTCTGCAATGTTTTCAAGGAACCAGGGTGTGCGTCTTTCGCTGCAGCAGCTTTGCTTTGCCTATGTCAGGATGACTGCAAAGGGGGTCAGTATGTGATGCATTTCTGGATACTCTCCTGTAGCTTAAGTGGAACATTGAGGCCCTTGTTGCTACCCTCTGGCAAGGCCTCGCTGGGTGAAGTAAAGATGAGCTGGCCAGCCAGGACCTTCCATCTTCCCTGGATGGGCTTTTCCATTTAGCCACCAGAATTGACATATGGTTCTCAGAGAGACAGCAGGAGCTCTGTATGCCACACTGACTTTCATGCCTCGCTCTGGTGTTTCAAAGGCCTCCATTGGCTCCACCAATGGCATATATGGACAAGCCCACCTGATCATGGAATAACTCAATCATTGTCGCCAACAGCACCTCTGCTTCTGCTGCAGCAGCTATGAGCAGTTCATTAAGGACTACACGCTATGTCCAGGAAACACTTGCACCTAGGCTTCGTGGGAAAGGCATCCCTAGGTGTGAATACTTTTTCTCCATGTCTGATCACGCCGGTCTTTATTAGTTCCTCGTCTGATACCTTGTTCCAAGCCACAGCCTTCGTGGACTCTGGTGCTGCCAGGAATTTCTGGTCTCCAAGTATTTTCTCACAGTGGTCCACCTTGAAAAACCCATGTTCATCTCCTCCATTAATGGAGAATGTCTGAGGGACCCCATTTGGTTTCAGACTGAACCCCTGACCCTTCAAGTGGGAGTGTTACATAAGGAAAAGTTGGTGTTCCATGTCTTGCCCCGTTCTTCCTCTGAACTTCTGCTGGTTCTGCTGTGGCTGCTGCGCCATTCTCCAGTGCTTAACTGGAAAATGGGTGAAGTCACACGCTGGGGTCCTGACTGTCGCTCTCGTTGTCTTATAGCACCTTATCTAGTACATAAGCCTTCTCCACTGATGGCTTCCAAATCTCTGCTATGTCCTCCTTCTCCATTTCTGGATTTCGCTGACACCTTCTGCAAAAATCAAGCTGAGACGCTTCCGCCACATCGGGCTTATGATTGTCCCATAAATCTACTGCCTGGCACAACCCCTTTTATGGATAGAATCTGTCTGTTATCTGTGCCTGAGATCCAGGCTGTCGGCCTTCTTCAAAGAAAAACTACAGAAAGATTTCATCCATAAGTCCTCCTCTGCCGGTGCAGGGTTCCTCTTTGAAGAAAAGATGGATGGTCTCTTTTTTTCTTTAATTCTTATTTCCTGCTACACTTCAGACTGGCAGATAAAAATATCAAACCTCTCTTGTGCATTGCATACTGTAGGCCTTGATTCCAGCACATCACTTCTCCTGAACATCTGATTCCTGCGGCTCCCATTGACCTCCAATGTATTCCACTGGGGAAGACTTTCCTATGTCCTGGCCTGCGCTTAAAAATCTTGACATTGGGACATTCTTCTGTGCTGGCCAGTTGACCTAGAATCCGAAAATAATTTTCTCTTCTATCTTGTTACTATTGGTGGCCTAATCTTATTCAAGATGTCACAGACTATGGGCGACAGTATGAACGGGGCTGCAGCAGAATTCTGGCCTCAAAAAGCTTTAGTAGACCAGTTCTATAGATGTATGAACAGGCATACTCCAAACTTTGGCATGATAAGTGCCACGGTACCGCGCCACTTTTTAGCACGCCAAAGTTTTGGGGCGGTCTGACGGCATGTCGCACCACATTAGTAGAAGTAGACACATTTATGATTCTTTGATGCCAAAACTTTGGCATAGAACAGTTACAACAGCCAGAGTTAAAGTTGAAGGTAAAGTTAAAGGTGGTCTATCTGAGCCTGAGATGTCGTATTGGCACTAGACTGCACCTATATGTATGACCTGCAGAAGAACAAATGCAGACATTCTGGCGCAGTCTGTACCACCTTAAAGTGATTTAGAACTGGTCTATCAGCGCCATAATTCATACATGTCGCCCTATGTTCTTTCCTGCTCCACTTTTTCCCGCAACAAGACTCCTTGCCTTTAACCCGCCAGCCTACTTCAACTCTTGCCCATTCCAGAACAACCCTCTTCTAACAATACAGTCATATATTGTCCAACTTGCCTTGATGCAGGCTCTGGCAAAAACCAGGGGCTACTTAGACTTCGCTCCCTGACATGGCTAAAACCACAGCTTGCAGTGGTCTTGAGAATACACCTTTCACTGTGAAAAGTTAAAGTTTTTTTTGGAGGAGATATACAAAGTCAAAAAAAAAAAATGCATGCTTTATGTAAGGACCTTTGTGTGTGCGCATGAGCTTTTAAACAGAACTGTTTTTGGCAACTCCTATGCTTCAGTTACCCCAACAGGCCATATTTTCTGGATTTTTCTGGATCAGTAATTGCCACATATATATGGGATAGCCTCAACTTGTGATCTGTTGAGGGTAGAAATACTGGGGCAGATTAATAATGTCAATTTTGCCAGATTTCTGGCAAAATTTGTTCCAAAATAATGGTGAACTTGTTTTACATCACTCTTATTTTGTGTTTTAGATACTTTCTAGATACATCGGCACCTTGGCTGACAGAAAGGGTGTGACCACAATACAAGGGGTGTGGCTTCACCGGAAGGGATGTGGCTTAACATAAGATGCTGTGCAATAAAACAATCTGCCAATTTTGTCGCAAAAAGTAGCAGAAAATAAGCCAACTAATAGAAGGTGGAAACTTAGACAAAACATGCTAGATTTATCAATATTATTATAAATGTGGCACATTTTAAGACTTTCTATTCTAAAGCTTGCACTTTTTATGTAATAGACTTAATAAATATGCCCCACTGTATGTCAACAAAGACAATCTGCTCTGTCTATCAAAGGGGTCATTGTAGGGGAATGTGGCAAATTTAATTTGTTAGGTATATCTGTCCATTTGATTTATCAATGTCTAATGGCAGAATTTTGCCATTCAAGTGAAGTGCAAATGTGCATCAGATCAGACCTATTCTGGAATGGATTTTCTAATTTATGTATAGACAACAAGGGCCGTGCCTATAATTAGCCTTGTTAGAGAGGAGCAAAGTCAGGAATTTCCTGTGGAGCTGAACCCCTGCTTCTTTAACCCCTTCCTGACGGACGGTCATAATAATTTGGCTCTAAGTTTTTTTCCTCCTCGCCTTATGAAAGCCATAACTTTTTTATTTTTACACCTACATAGATGGATGAGGGCTTTTATTTTGCGGGACAAGATTCACTTTCTAATGGTATTATTCGTATTACCATAGAATATACTAGGAAACCTCAAAAAAATTGTAAGTGTGGTAAAATGTGAAAACAAATATTTGTGCCATGTTTTCAGGTGTTTTAATTTTGCGACATTCAATCTTTGGTAAAAAAATATGTATAATCTGTATTCTACATGTTGATACGCATCCAGCAATACCAAACATGTACGGTTTCTGTTATATCTTGGTACTGTAAAAAAATTCCAAACATTTTCTATGTTTGGAATTTGCGCCATTTTGTGAGACCAATAACTTTTTGGGCTTGAGTGAGGATGCATTTTTTTGCGGGATGAAGTGTACTTTTTATTGCTACCAGTTTTGAATAAATGTGACTTTTTTATTAATTTTTTCCAATTTTTATGGGATGTGAAATGACCAAAAAAACGCAATTTTTTGTGTTTGGATTTTTTTTTTCTACGGTGTTCAGCGCACGGGATAAATGGTGTTACACTTTAATAGATCGGTCTTTTCAGATGCGGCAACACCAAATATATGTAACTTTTTTATTTTATTTTTTTATTTTTTATCCATTTGTAAAATGGAAAAAGGGGGTGATTTGAACTTTTAATTTTTTTACACTTTAAAACTTTTTTTAATTTCAAATTTGAGTACCCCTAGCGTGCTTCACCACTAGGGGGCACAATTGTTTCTACACCCTAATGCATTGTCTACACAATGCATTAGGTTGTACAAAGATGGCAGTTTCCCCAGCCTGGGGCTGGAAGTGGGGAAATTGAAAACATGGCAGTGGTGGAAGCCTTCACAAGGCTTCTAGCTGCCATGTTAGTCAATTGGGAAACAGCGATATCACCACTGATGTCCATATAGCAGTAAGGAACGGTGCGCGGCAGCATTTCTAATTCATTTAGACACCGTGGCCATTTTTGGTGTTAGCCGCTAACACCTGCGCATTGTACAGGGGGATCGGGCTGCGATCCCGCTACAAAACCCCTTACCGGCATCCAAAAGTATCCATACGTACAATGTCTGTAAGGGGTTAATTTATACCATGTTTTTTCCACAAATACATTCATATCCATTGTAAGTAGTAAGAAACAAAACTGATTAAATATAAAAAAAAACATACCTGATGATCTTTATTTATTTGGAGCACAAATATGCCATTTAGCAACCAAAATCAATGCAACACATAACGGTAACAGACAATAAATGCAAGAGGAAGGTGGGTATGCCATTGTATAAAGGTTGTGACTCCCAGATACAAATCCCAAAAAATTATTTCAGTGGCAGCATCCTCTTCGGTAATCCATTTTCAGTAATTCATACATGACCTCTGCAGCCAATCACATACCTCAGCTCAAATGTATGCCATGCAACTATTAAAAGGATCTTCTCATATCCTAACTTCCGAGTTACATAATTTGTGAGGCCAAAAAAGTCAGAAGATCATTCAGTTCAGCCTATTGTGCTATAGTGTTGATCCAGAGGAGTTAGGAGACTGAAAAGACCCAGCCTCAGAAGAAACAGTAAACTACTTGCCCATGTGTGGCACTCTGTGTTCTGTACTATGGAAGATTTGAGTAAAAATGAGTCAGTGTGCTTGGATGAACTAGAATTTGCCATTACAAATAAATAATCGAAGTACTAAGAAAAGTTTAAAATTATAGCTGCTGGCTGTTTTTCTGTATGGATTCAGGAAAGAGGTGGTTCAGCTGTAAGAGAAAGGAGCATGTGCATGCATAGTGTTTTTTCCTGTGAGGAGCATTAAAGGGGTTTTATCGTTACAAAGATCATGTCTCAGATTATGGGGACAGTAAAAATAAGCACTTTTGTTATTGGGTTGCATTAACTCTGTCACTTGGTTTAGCAGATATAAGCATCTCTGTAAAACTGTCTTTTTTTTCTGCTGTTGCTGGGTCAGTACGCCCCTGGGTCGATTCTGGCACCCTTAACACGCCCCCTGCACTGTGATTGGCTGGCTGACATTTCATTCAGCCTGTTGGGAAACGCCCCTAGACAGGAAACGCCCCGACCACGCCCCCTGCGCTGTGATTGGCTGCTTGCACACTCTGTGTTTACTCCCCTCTGAGCTGTTAAAATCGATAGTGAAACCAAAGTCTGCTGGCTCTATGTACATCTCCCAGCTTTAGGGTCAATGTTCTGGGCAATTACTGCCTGTTTAAGGGGCTTTTGCCAAGAGGTTGATTCACCTCCTCACAGATCCAGTCCTTAAGCTGCTACTTGGAAAAGAAGGCGTTCTGTTCCTCAGATCGAATGCAAGCCCCGCCTCCTTATGACATCATCACCTGTATTGTATAACATAAGGATTCAACACTGTGTCTGCATCAGCTGCTTGGGTAGAGTAGTGCTTAGGTGATTAGCCCTGCAAGAGGGAGGTTGGGAGTTCAAGTCCCATCAGTAGTGTTTTGTTTTTTTTATTTAAAATTTGTACAAATGTAAAGATATTAAAATATATGTGTGAACATCTATAATTTTATTCATATACACACACAAAGCTCCCCTATATAGTGTCCCATCCTTGCAGTCACACCAAGCACTTCCAACATACGTGATACAATGCATATATTCTGGGGGATGAGAAATGATATAGGGGAGCCCTGTATGTGTATATATATATTTATAGAGATTAGCATTTATGTTTTAGGTCTCTCTACATATGTGTAGAATTTAGTGGGGGGGGGGGGGGGAATATACCCTGTGAGGGACTAGAACTCCAAACCCCTTCGTTGTAAAAACAAAAAGTTTATCACTGCTCTACCCACTGCACCACCAGCCCAAGTCAGTTACAAGATGAGCAGGGCCTTCTCTGAAAGCTGATTTGCTTCCCCACCCATCGTTTTCACTCACATGTCACTGACAGGAAGCAGAGATCTTAACAGCTGCTGGCTTTCAGTTGTGTGTAAACTAAGACATATGACAGTTGCTTGCTTGAGTTTGGAGCCTCAAGACTGCAGACATAAGCAGGCAGGAGGCTACAGAGCTGTTATATCCAGACAACCTGCTTTAAATAAAATGATGATATCACAGTTCTTCAGTGAGGGGAGACACGCCTCCTGGGAGGAGAGACACGCCCCCTGACAGGAGAGACACGCCCCTGTATTTCAAACTCAATCTGAGAAAATTAGCTGGACAGCACGAGCAGCTCAAACGATAACACCCCTTTAAGCAAAGCGGGGATATGTCTTTTGGAGAGGGACCTATAACGCCTGCATAGTCCTGTACTTCTTGTCTGTTTAGTTGTATAGATATAAGCAAGAATAGTTCTGCTTTAAGAGAAAGGAGTTTTTGGATGTTCACTGTTTGGTGGGATTCAGGAATAGATGTAACTTCCTGCCTGCTCTTTCTCTTCCTCTTTCTCTTACCAGAAGAACTGTTGGAAACATTCCCCTCATAAATGCCCCTGCTTTAATGACTAGCTATTACCTGTAAAACGATGCATTTATAATTGTATCTGTTTCATACTGCCTGTCTGGTATCAGATACATTTTAATTATGACTTCAAGTTACATGTTGGCATTATTTTCCTAAGCCCAAAGGAAGGGCAATCCTACAGTCATTATTCCTTAACGGTCTTCTCTACAGGGCTTTTTCCTCTCATGAATGCTGTGCCTGGATATTTCTAGTTTTTTAAGTTATATGCTCATAGCATTATAGCAAGTAGTCCAAACAAATTAACAAATAAATATATATACACGTGGCAGGGAGAAAGTATGAAATCCTGGCACTGCTGAACTGCATCAATAGTCCATGGTCAACGTTCCCATGTGATCTGTAATATTTATAAATGACAATGTGGTGCTCAGTGAAAAATGACAACAGACAGATTCCAAATCAATAGCGGAGAGAAGAATTTAATCCACAGCACTCACCAAATCATAAAATTCTTCTTTATTGTATCAACTTTTTACCGCAGAGGGACAGAACATTGGATACATCCTCACTAAACTGGTGACGGCTGTTTTGCGCTCACCCGCACTTCCTCTAAGCCTGTACTTCTCACCTGGTTGCCACCACACAATAAAGTTTATCTTGGTCTCATTAGACCACAGAAAATGGTTCCAATAATCCATGTCCTTAGTCGGCTCGTCTTCAGCAAACCTTTTGCAGGCTTTCTTGTGCATCTTCTTTAGAAGAAGCTTCCTTCATGCAGAGAATTTTGATGCAATGTGCGGCATATGATCTGAACAATGACAGGCTGACCACTCACCCTTTTTACCTCTGCAACAATGGTGTCAGCACTCATATGTCTATATTGAAAAGACAATCTGTGGATGTGACGCTGAGCACATTCACTCAACCTATGGTCAACCAGAGGGAGGCCTGTTCTGAGTCGAACCTGTGTTGTTAACCACTGTATGAGTACTGCAGTTCATTTTCTGGGTATTGACAATCCTCTTACGACCTAGGCCATCTTTATGGAAAGCAGCAATTCTTTTTTTCAGATCCTCAGGCAGGTGCCATGTTAAACTTCCATTGACCAGTATGAGAGATTGTGAGAGTGATAACACCAAATTTAACAGACCTACTCCCCATTCACACCTGACACCAAGTAACACTAATGAGCCACATTACACCGTGGAGGGAAAATGGCAAATTGGGCACAATTCATCCATTTTCATTTAGTGGTGTACTCCCTTTTATTGCCAGCAGTTTAAACATTAATGGCTATATCTTGAGTTATTTTGAAGGCACACCAAATCTAAACTGTTCTGTCAGCTGACAATTTTACATTGAATCAAAATGTCACATCCTCAGTGTTGTCCTACGAAAAGATATAATACAATATTTCCAATATATACATTGGTGAGATACTGTTTGTTAATATGTATGTGAAATCTATTTGCATAAGAAAGTGTCATGTGTAATGGTAATGCCATCCAAGGGCAGGCACAGTGGTTAAGTAGGGATGAGGATCTTCAGTAGGGTCATTGGCGCCCCTAAATTGTACTGGCAAGCCAGAGCATGCTACCACTTTATTGTTGTCTGGCCAGGTGCTGAAAATCAAACAGTTGGAGATTGCACACAATGGCTAGGAACTCCACCAGATTCCATCTCTAATTGTTGTACTCCTGTGATCCAAAAACATTGTCATACTCAGTTATGGCTATGTCCCAACCTGCACTTTGATGGCATGTTAATAAAGATGCCATAAATATTCTGTATGATAGGTGTAAATCCCATCTCTGAGACCCTCATCTATCTCGTCTTATTTTTAGATCAGTGCGGGTCTCCAAAATAGCAACCACATCAATCACAAATTAATGGCATATCCTGTTGATGTCGCGTTTTCAACAGCAGGTAGTGGATCTACTGTGCCACTACCGAGTTTACTCCGAGGGGACGTGACTAAGCGATCATCAGGCATTAGGCACCAGAGCCTTTAATGGTAAGATTGGCTTATCCCGATGACCGCCAGGTGCAACCTCAGAGCAGTCCCCAGGCAGTAGACGCTGATCCTAGACAGGCCAGAAGTGCCAATGCAAGAATCACACAGAGAAAAAAACACACAGAACAAACATAAGACAGAGGCCAAACATGACACAAAAGAAATAAGATGGATACCAACAGATAAATATGGATGTCAAGAAGAGTACAAGACAGGAATAAACAGATATGCAAGAACAGGAACAAGACTAGGAGCACAAACAAGCTAGGAGCAAACACATACCGGAAGCATCAGACCAGTTAGGATACAGGTAGCAAAGAACAAGAGGAACCAACAGAGACAGCAGCAGGGATACAAGAAGGGATAAAGCCACAGGTGAAGGGTGATTGGCTAGGGAAGAAATACCCAACTTAACCTGCACAGGAATAAATAGCAGCAGGTTGGGGCCACAACTCTCCTAGTAGCCAGGAGGATCACAGAAGGTCACATGGTATAAACAGTAAGGACAAACACAGGAAAAGCTGCATGGCAAACGCAAGGAAGGATTGCAAGCGACCGTGCAAACAGCGGCCATGACAATTGATATGCCATAAGTGTATGTGGTGGGACAATCCAGTTATTTGAGTCTGACTAATGTCGTTGTATCTTCACTTTATAGTTTACATGACTTTAACCCATTCACGACCCTGGGCGTATGAGTACGTCCCAGGTCCGCTAAGGGGCTTTGCAGGGGGATCGCTCCACGACCCCCCCCCCCCCCCCCGCACAGCCGCCGGGTGTTAGCGGCTAATCGCAGCTAACACCCGGCAGTAACAGCGCCGGCGGGTGGCTCCACCCGCTGGCGCTGTTTTACCCCATCAGACACCCGCGGCAAAGATGGCCGCGGCGTCTAAATGAACGGCGATCGGTGCCGTGCACCGATCGGTACGGTCATCGGCACCGGCCCAACTATGCTGCGCCGATCCGACGACCGGGCATGGTGGTGGGAAGCCTTGTGAAGGCTCCCGTCACTTACCCTGGCCGGTTTGCCCCACTTCCGTCCGCAGACAGGAAGTGGGGAAACCGCCATCTTTGTACACCCTAATACATTGCCTATGCAATGCATTTGGTTGTATTAACAATCGCGCCCCCTAGTGGTCAAGCACCATAAGGGGACTAAATGTTACAGTAAAAAAAAAAAAAAAAAGGATTAAAAGTTCAAATCACCCCCCTTTCTCCATTTTACAAATAAAATCATTAAAATAATAAAAAAGTTACACATATTTGGTGTCGCCGCGTCCGAAAAAGTCTGATTTATAAAAATATAACATCATTTATCCTGTATGCTGAACACCGTAGAAGAAAAAAAAATTCCAAAAACGCCAAAATTGCATTTTTTGGTCATTTCACGCTACTTAAAAATTGGAATAAAGGGGGGGCGTGGCCAGCGATGTAAGGAGAAGGACGTGTGTGAGAGGAGCTCCGTCCAGGACTGCACTTTGCCAGCAAAATTCGAGCAAAAATGGGCAGCAGAAGAGCGAAAAGGGCGGCCAGGGCATCCAGAACCCCTGCAGCAAGTGGCCCGGCCATTTCCAACTACTTTGCCCCACTCTCGGGCCTGCTGAACTCCCCGCCATCTTCCCGCGCCTCATCTCCTGAGGCGCCATCTTACCTGGCATCCTCGGGCCGCAGTCTGAGTCCCCAGCGGCGCTCGGCGACCGGACGACGAACAGAGGATCCTGCTGCGCCGCAGACAAGGCAAGACCGTAGCCAGCGTCTCCTGCCGGCAATCCCGGGGTCAGCCGCGGCCTCATCACCGCAGCGGAGGACAGTGGGCTCAGTGAGTTCCCGGCGTGCGTCAGGAGAGGACGAGAGGAGGCGGGTGCCGGACAAGCAAGCTGTCCCGGAGGACACATCCCCAGCAGTGGATCCCCGTGAGCGCCGAGGAGAAGAGAGTGCGGCGCTGAACCTCTGCAGGTACGATCCAGTCCCCTGCGGCGGCCATGACCCGGGGGGGGCCAACCCGGGGGCCTTGGGCCGGCTGGGGAGGGGGATGTCAGGGCAGGGGCCCGGGGGAGTGGAGGACTCAACCCCTAATGCCAATGGGTCACATTCTGGGCCCTGAGAGGGAAATTTCCCAAGAACTTGCAAAATCAGATTCCTGGCAGTGGTTGCGGACCCCCCCCAGTTCCCCTGCATGAAACATCTTCAGGAAAAGCACCCTCAGGGGTTGGCCCGCAGTGGGCCCCAAAGGCGCCACAAACCGGGGGAGCTAACAACTTGCCCGACACCAGCCGGCTAAACCATATGCCCCCCGGAAGATGCAGGCTACCCAGGCTGCATGGCCCGGGATCAAAATTGGGCGGCTCCCGATAGAGGCACAGACCCCTCGTCCCCGGCCCTAACTGGATCTGTCCTTCAGGGACGCCTTTTACCCAAAATGACACCTGTACAAGCCCCGGGGCGCCAGCTTCGAACTCGCCCTTTTGGGGGGGACATCCCCCACACAAACCCTTAGTTCAACCCCCAACTGAGGTTCCATAACTGGGGAAACTGCTGGAATCAGACTCCAGGTTTACCTACTCCTAAGAAGCACTTCATGATTAGAACTCATCCGATTAAAAGCGCCCCTTTCCTTAAATTTCCTAAAAAAGCGAATCCGAAAATAGCTCGGGGATTTACGCCACACATGGAAACAGGATGAAATTCCAGTTCAATATGATGTTGCACCCCTACAAAGAGGGTCACACAAGTGGGGGTGACCGAACTTCTACAAAGTCGCTACGCCCCTTAAAAGTTCTATGCAGACAGCAGAACCGAGTTAGCAGTTAGTGAACCACATGGACGACCTGGAGAATCGAGCAGGCAAAACAATTTTAAATCAGGGGTCCCCCCGGAGTCCGTTAAAACAGGTATTTTATCCCTACCCTGACAAAGCTTCAACACATCCTGGGGAAACCCAGAGGCGACGGTGATTGAATTTCCCGGGGCCCCAGGGCTCCCGCCCGCAAAGTCAAGACCCCTCGCCCAGGGACTAATCTGCAAGTACACAGATACCATTGAAGGAAGAAAAAATGCTAAAGCTCGGTCATGCGAAACCGTTTTTGATGGTCCCGGATAGACTTTCCCAGCTTCCCCAGGGGAACCCTCGTCTTCAAGCCTCTTCAAACCCTGTTGCACTATGAAAACCCGGGGAAACCCCTTATCTTTGGGGGGTTCCCCTTTTCCGATCGGGGCCGTACAGGGATAAGTCCTGTACTTCGCTTCCCTTGGATTCCAGTTTTAGCTGCTCTACCTCCCTGAGATGACTCCCCGGATTGGGAAGCAACACTGGAAATGGACTTCCCACCCACGGGACTGCCCTGGGGCTCAGGGGGGTCCGAGCTACTGACTCAGCTGCCGAACCTCAAAACTCGACGGAGCCCGGGGCACCCGAATCTCCCCACCCAAGAACCCCACACCCTGAGCCCCGGGATATGGCCCGACCCAGGTTTTGTCTGAGTATTTATGTGCCGGGGGTATGTTTCTGATGTTACCTCCCGGTTCGGGCTATACTTAGATGATTGTTTTTTTTTTTTCCCTCTTCGGCGCCAGCGACTTTTGATTAATTTTTTGCTATTGCGGGTAAAACTGACGGGTTTGGGAGGGGGGATTGGGGTGTGCGATGTGATTTTTAGAGGTGCTGCGACCCAATCCGCCCCCCATCGGGGCCTCTTAGGTTTTCCCCTGCTCTTTGACGTCCCAATTGTATGACTTTCTTTTTTCCACTACATTCCCCATCTTGGTATGCACCCCCATCCCCCTGGGGACACTGGCCATTTCCTTCGATCCTCTGGCTGATGCAGTTACTTTCCTGCTCATTGTTTGGTGTTGGCCTCTTTGTATAGGCCTTTTTGTTGAATGTTGGGCTGGTCGTCCTATCTCGACCCCCCTGTCTCCAAAACAGTCTCACCCCCCTTTTCGCATGGTTTCTTGGGTACTCCCCCCAAACTTTTTTTTTTTTTCCCCTCCTTTTTTAACTCCTGATGGCTAGTATTGGATAACACCCCTCAATGAAAAGGGATTCAACGTCCGAAAACGTGCACAACCCTTTTTACTATCTCCACAAGCGAGGTCCGCTTTGTCTGCATACAGGAATCATCTGCTAGCTACCCACATTCAGGGTTGGGAATAGGATTTCCTGCCTGATACCTAGCATAATTTCCCTCGCCAAAAAAAGGGGGGGTCCGTTTTTCCCTTTAAAAAAATCATTCCGGTAAGGTCCTGGATTTTTTTTTGGGATACGACGCACTTTATTTTTTGTAAGGTGTGCTTTTCGGGACGTACCTACCGATCGCCAAAAATTTTACCCCCCCAACACAGGTTCTTCCCCTTTTTTTTCTAAAAATTGGATCCCTCAGGGTTTTGCCCGGGGGACTACTTTTCTTTGTGGTGACTTCAATCTGCGCTTAACCCGCAGTGGATCCTCCGAGGGGTCGCTCTCCGGGTTTTGATTTCCCGGGCGGGGATCCTAAAATGTCCTGATATGCAAGGGGTAATGTCTGGCTCTCCTTCACCCAATGATAGAGACTACACCTTCTTCCCCACCCACATAAATCTTATAGTAGGAAGATTTATCCCTCCTTTCCCTTTACTCCCGCAATCTCCCCACTCCTTATTGGAAAAACATCATCCCTAAACCACGCCCCAGTGCATTGCGACTTAATTCTTCCCCACTACAAAAACCCCCCTTTTTCCTGAGATTGAACAAATTTTCTCTGTTGTCTGACTCAGTTTCCCTCTCATCTAAAAAAAGAGTAGAATCTTTTTCGTCAGGTACACCTCTGACGACGACACTCTCCCCCGATTAAAGGGAAGTTTTAAAGGGGTCCTGCGGGCGTACTCAAAGACACGGGGCGAATTTGAGAGAAGGTTGAAACAAATTCAAACCCTCCTGAAAGGGGCTGAAGATTTTTGAAGCGTCCTAATCTAGGGGAGGGGAGTAAAACCTCAGAATTTGATACTCACCCGCCACGAGGTCCTGAAGCAAATGGAACATAAGCATAAACGCTACCCCCCATTTTGCTCCAGCCCCTTTTAATATGGAGCAATAAACCCGGTAGGTGCGGGCCCCGTGCTTTGCCAAAAACCCACCCTTTTTTGTTCATCCCTTCCATCAAAAGCTCGAGGGCCCCCTGGTTCACCCCCCAGGTAAATCCTGAAAAAATTTCCACTCAACTATAAGGGATTATAAAATTTCCCCCCCCTCCTGAGGGCGCCGGGTCCGGGGTTTTGGGGTAACCTTACAACACTACTTTCCTCTACAGCCTTGCCCCATTAATCCTCAATCCCTCGCCTCCCGGGAAGACCCTTTTGGGGCCGGAAAAATCAAAAGGGCGTACGGGTTCCCACGGGGGAAGGGTCCGGGCCCGGATGGACACTGCTATCTTCATAAAACCCCGGGGGACGAGCTCTGGTCCCACTCTTAGAACTTCCCCAAAGAAATATCTCTGGCTCTCGTTTTGATCCTGCTTTTTTTCAGGCTTTATTACTTTAATTTCCCAAGGGGGGTAAGGATCCTAACCATGCCCAAGTTTCCGCCAATTCTCTCATAAATACGGATGCTTTAAAATCTTCGCCAAAATGATTGCACTTGGGGGTTTGCCCCCTTCTGGATTCGTTTTTAAAACCTGACAGGGTTTGGGTTTTTTTCCCCTAGGGGGGCGAGGGATAATACCTTTAAAACATTCACCTCCCTTCAAAAATATCCATTTGTCATTTTTTCCCCGGTCTTACTCTCACTGGGTCCGAAAAAACGTTTGACGGGGTTTATTGGGCTTTTCTTGCTGGGGTACTGAAACATGGGCCTGGGACCGGCAATGCTAAATTGAAAATCTGCCCTCTACCACTCCCCTCAGGCGCAAATTTGGTAACGGGGGCTCTCTTCTCCATTTGTGATAGGAATGGTACCCGGGGGGATGCCCTCTTCTCCACTGCCTACATATTGGCAAGGAACACCCGAAGCTTTAGAGAATGATTCATACAGGTGTCCAAATTCTGAACGACAATGAAGTGCTCGGCAATTCCGGGGTGACCCCGTTACTCTACCTTACAGGCCCCGGAGCATTACCCGGCAACAATTAGAAAACCCCACAATAAATGGCTCCTTTAGCCAGATAAAACTAAAATGTCCAAGAGTGTAGCTTTAAACTTCTATGTGCCGGCGACCTTCTGCACAGTTTTAGGTCCCCTTCCCCCTTTCGTGTCCAGTTTCCTTTTAAAAATTTGGGGGGGCAATCGCTCACGCATGGGAAAAGATTTTGACCTAAATTTTGGGCCCATGCTACACATTGAGTTGGATCTTTTAAAAATGGGATAAAAAAAGGGTTTCAGTTGGATTGGGGGGTGTAACATTTTAAAAATGAAAAGTCCTCCCATGCCCTTTTTTACCTATTTTAAACCATCCCTGTAGTGCTACCTAAGCCTTTCTTTTGGCCCTCCGCAAATTGATTCGGAATTTTTTAAAAGGGGCCCCGAAACGCCCAAGGTTTGGGGATTCTATTCTCACTAGGACAAGACGAAGGGGGGCCTTCTCTTCCCCCAATCCCAAGCTACTATCTCTCGCAACAAAGGCCCGAGTTTTTGGGTTTTTTTTCTAATTATCTAAGAAACTTTGGGTACAGCTTTGGGCCCTAAAATAGGGCCCCATGTCGGAATTTTCCCTGGCTTCACTGCCCATATTTAAAAAAACTTGTTGAGCGTGTTCCATTTGGGACTAGGGCCTCTATTTTAGTTTTTAGGGAAAACCTTTAAAATGACTCTGTTTAGCCCAGAGGCCAGTACACCTATGATAGGTAAACCCCCAGTACCGAAATCAGGGAAGCGCCGCTGATTTTGGGGGATTGGGCTTTCCCCACCTTCTATAGTTTTTAGGAAGGTCTTTCTGGACCTCCCTTAAGACTTACCCAAAACTTTTGGGTGACTCCCCAAACAACAAATTTTCCCAGGTTTACTTTCTACCAGCTTAGAGTCATATGCGCCCCCAAAATCCCCACTGGCTTACATAGGCCCCTTTCCTGTTTAGGAGGGGGGTTGCAGGGTCCCCTGGGGGCACATGTCCCGTCCGGATCATGGTTTTTCAGCACCCTGCAGTGGGTGAGTTTCCCTTTCAGGCGAGTTGGGGGGGGGGGGGAGGGGCCATCGAGACGGAGGGACGGGGGAAAAATATTCTTCCTCCTCACAAGTCATCAATTTCAAAATTGTTACGCGCGGTACAGATCCCGGACTTTTAATTCTCTTCCCAGGGGGGGCCCCCCAACATATTTGGCGGTGTCAGCAAAGTTGTCCCATATCCCCTATCTGGTGGGGGTGCCCTGAATTCGCCCCTTTTTGGGTACAAATTTTTTGGCTTACACTCAAATTACAGGGTGAAGTCCGGAACGATCCTGCGGTTTTGCTCCGTTTCAAACCCTCTCCCGACCCACGCTTCAGGTCCCCTCTTATTTATTTTTTCCTCCGGAGCTTTAAAAGGGGCATCCCCAGATTATGGGGGTCCCCAGTAAGGCCCTTTTGTCTCCTCTTGGGCGAGAGGTCCCTGTTTTACAGCGCATGGGAAAAGCTTGAAACGATTCCCCACAATTAGAATTTAAACATCTGCAAATTGGGGGCTGGTTAGTCTTCGTCAATTATCTATACAGACCCCCCTTATGATGGTGCCCCTTTATTCCCCCTTGTGCTCACCTTTGTGCTTGTTGGGGATAGTGATTTGACAAAAAATGTCTTTCTTTCCCGGTGAGACCGACCGGCCCCTTTCTTTTTTGGGTTTATTTTTCTTTTTTTTTACTTGTTGAGTTCAACCTTTTCTGCATTGTAACGAATGTTCCTAATTTTTTTTTAGCTTGTTTTAAAATAGGCTCCGAATCTGTGGTATCTTGAATCTTCTGTGGGAGACTCTCTTTGCTGAAGGGCCCTAAATTGAGAACACACCCCGACTGATTTTTGTCTTAATGATTTAGATTTCGGTTTGAATTTGATCTAAAAATGCTTGAACCTATCTTCTAAATTTGTTAATTTTCGTGATGTCTCGTAGAAAGGTGATCTTTTTATCGAAGTATTTGTAATGTTTTTAAAAAAAGCTCTTTTTTTTTAATAAAAAAAAAAAAATGGAATAAAAATGATCAAAAAAATCGCAGGGATTCCAAAAATATACGATAAAAAGTACACTTCAGCCCGCAAATAATGCATCCTACTGCGTCTGAGGGGTTTTTGTACAAAAAAGTATTGGGCCACAAATGGCCCGCGGCGCAAAGTCAAAAAAGAAAAATTTTGGGAATTTTTTTCGGTACCAAAAAATAACGGGAAAACCCCCCTGTTTGGTATTGCCGGATGTGTAACAACCTTAGAATATGATAACACTTATATTTACCGAAATTGAACGCCCTAAAAGCAAACACCCAAAACAGGCGAAAAAAGTTTTTTTTCACAAATTTTTCCCCCTTGGAATTTTTTTTTGCGGTTTTTTCCCGTATATTCTATATATAGTGAAAAAAACCATTAGAAATACATCTTTTTCCCAAAAAAAAAAGCTCTCATGGTCTATGTAGGTGAAAAATAAAAAAATTTTGGCTTTCAAAGGGGAGGGGGGGAAAAAGAAGGTCACAAAAAAAAAAAAAAAAACGGGTCCTGAAGGGGTTAAAGCAAATTTCAAGCTAAAATTAATACAATTCTTTATATACTAAGTTTATTTTTATTCACTGATGTAAAAGTATTAGTTGTTATAGCTCACAATAAAGGATACATTTCTGGATATGCTGACACTGTAATGCTGCTTTTGATCTGTATAAATGGGTCTGCACCTACTCAGTATGCTGGTTTTGTTCCAGTTCCTCATGTAACACATTTGGTATAAGGGACGCTGCTGCTTTGTCACTTTGCTCTTGTTGTACCAAGGTCACAAGAATGAAGGGGCCAAAGCACTGATTTAGTGGGTATGTGGCCATGGTGAAGTTCCCGGTCTAGTCGGGTGACAGGGACCACCTTTGCACAGGGAGAATATAGAGAGAAGTCCTAAGTCAGCACTGCTGACTCTTCACTTTCAGGAGCAGTGGTATTGCAGTAAATAACAAAACATGTAGGCTTGAACTATCATACATTGGACAATTATTTTAATTATAAGAAAGTGGCTCAATGTTTCAGCATAAATATGAAAACATCTGAATTTTTTTCACATTTCTGTACATAAGTTAACTATATAAATACAGTATAACACATTTCCACAATTCTACACACCTGTTCCCCCACTAGATTGCCAAAATTAAATGTGGAAATATTTCAGTGTAGAGAGCCAAGAACGTCAAATTCTAATGTATTGTATCTTAACAATTACCTGACTTGTCTGTGAGTTATTTATAAAACATCCCTTGATTGATCTGTCCTGACATGAATGATAAGTTTTGTGAAAACATCTAATGAGAGAAACACCTGTCTGTCATGAAATCAAGATCTATATTAAGGGGAAATTAATAGTTGCGACTGACAAGTCAACAGATAAAAATATAACAAATGGTAATTAAGGTGTATTTTCTTTGGAGAAATGACTTTCTCTTTGATGCATATTCACGTTGTAAATAAGGTGTAAAAATATTATCGGCATAAGATATATGTATATCATGCTCACTATTACCAACTCATTACGGTTTAATCTCAGCAAAGTTTGACTCAGATATATAAACAATATGTTACCGTACTTTTATTTATGATAATTACCATGTCAAAAACTAGAATGCAAATAATGTTACATAAATCTTTTTGTCAGTTTAAAGCTAATTCAGCAAATATTTGTATTGGACCAACGTGTTTCTTTAGTCTTTGTAATCTATTCTATGTTTACTCATTTATCCTTAACAGAACATTAAATGCATATTATTTTCATCACATGTTGCTATCTTGTAACATAGCTTATGCCCTGAAGAGTTTGGGGCTTACACATTAAAACCTGCAATTGATATGTTCTGCTGAAATAGCAGAGAATATTAAAATAAATCTCTCTTGAAGGAATATGTTATGCTACACAATTCCCTGAGGTCTAACTATGTCTGCATTAATAAACCATTGAAACACATTCCATGAGGCCACCAAAGGACACAGTAGAGATGTAAATTGACTGACTTTTTGTTAATATAGCCCCAGTAGGATGCAGGTTCTAGATACTTGGGAAGTTTGGACTAATAATGTGCATACTGTAGCTAGTGTAGTGTTCAACATTTATTTTGGAGATTACATTTTGTAGTTTTTTCACATAATGCCCTGTTGCTCACACATTATTTAAGATTAACATTTCATAAAACAGGATCTTTGTGCTATAGCTTTTCCTATATTCGTTATATTTATAAAAAGGTTTGCACTGGATATTTTTTCAAGTAAATGTATTGTAAAAAATATCTACATGAAATGCACCATCTAAAAATGTTATGTGAATTTCTATGTAGGCAGCTCCATTATTAGAGCCCTGAGCATGATTGTGGCTGTACACGGGTTCTTGCCATATTTAGTTCTCCTCTTATCTACTGGTTCCTTTTAGCCACAAGTAAGAGAAATGTTTGGAGAACTTACCCATTACTTTTAAAAACATGACTACCATCTCTCATTGTGCTAAAATAAAACATGAATGGTGCTTTCAAACAGTGCAGTTTTAGTCGAGTTTTAACTGCACTGCAAATTAATTTCATTACTAGCAAGCTTCTTTCAGTTACCAATCTATTTGGAAAGTGAGAAATCAATGACTGTGTTTGTAATCCACAAGACTTCAAACACAGTAATTGATTACTCACTTGAAATACCTTTCTGAACTATTTAGATAGCTGAAAGAATCTTGCTGGTAATAAAGACCAAAGCTGCACTGTGTGAAAGCATCCTAACTAGTACAAATGAAGCAAAGATGAACTTCATTGATAATGAACCATAATGTCTTGGCACAGAAAGTTATCACAACATTTTCATTGTTTTTCAAAGGATTTTGATATAATCTTAGATCAGATAACATGGAAGCTGTAATAGATATACTTTGCTACATCTGTACTTACTGTCTTTCTCCCTTTGCCACTGCTCCAGTGCAGCAGAAACTCAAGTATTTTTATTTTAGTGTTGTGGGGGTGTAAGCAGATTTTTAAATGTATTGTAATACCTCTTTTACACAATGAATAATACACAGTATAAGAGCTATACATACAAATGTACTATTTCACAGCATTTTTATTTATTGGTGGTCAAGTACCCTAGGGGGACTCAAAGTTAAAGTAAAATAATCATGTTTTTAAGTAAAAATGGATCTTGGAAGGTGAGAAGAAAAAAAACTTAGAACCATATTATTATGACCAGCTGTCAGGAAGGGATTAATAAATAACAGCTTGTGCAGTGATGCTATGTATACCAAGTAAATTTCCTCAGCACAAACAGACGTCTAGTGGATACATCTTAGCAACAATTCTTTAATTTATTAAATATCAAAAACATAACCAACTAAAACCGTTACAGAAGGTTACTTGCGTTTCCGTAATAGAGCGTGTGTGGCCGACAGTCCCACAATACCCAAATCTAAGGAATTTAAATATAATGGTGGGGTTGGCAATAGATGACAGAACTGAACTCCATTTTCAGCAGTTACTTGTTTTGGGTCCTAACTTTGGCTCTCAGTAATCTGATACCCACTGGACTTCAAGGGATTTTACCACTACAATGATTAGCTTTTGACATGTAGGTAAATGACGACTATTGCCAAATACATTGTTGTTTTAATTTTGCTTTGTTTAGGAGATGAAGAAGATTGTAACTGCTGCTAGTGTATACAAGTTTCTCTTGGTTACAGACCACCTCTCCCTGTTCTTTCTATTATGTGATTTTTCCAACTGAACCCCCTGCCCATAGTGAGTTACTGCCTGCTGCGTGTTATCTCTACCACCGGAGTTTGTTTCTTTAAGTGAATGACAGGTTTGAACCCTTTAGGGCTGTGTAGTTTTGTACAATACAGATTTGTAACCTCCTTTACTCCAGAAAGTGTGACTCTGAAGCTGGATGTGGCACTATGAAAAAGCATGATGAGTCAAAAGGTAACCAACCAGCAGCTGCAGCAGGAAAAAGTAATATTAAGCAAGTTTTAAATACCAAGCTAACAGGGACTGAACATGAGATGATGACATTTGCAGGACAACTGGGCAAGAGATGAGGACAGCAACATGAATAGATTTAATCTATAGGCAGAGCAACAGTAGATGCCATCTGACATTCACACTTCCTGAATCTTCCCAAGACTTATCCCTAGCACTGATCCTAACACCAGACCTAATTGACACTTTACTTTCCCTAAAACTAACCCTGAAGATATCTCTAACCTATAACTGACTCTGACACAATCAAGAAGACTCTATGTTATAGAGAGGAACTAAGCAGAGCACTGCCATAAACATCATACTGACACAAAACTAATACACAAGGACTTCAAACAAAATAATGGACTACCTCACTGGTCACGCCAACTCTACATGGTGACTAGAGGATCCACCTTCCATTCCTAGTTCCATAGTGAAAGCACAACTGGGCCATGGATCCCACCAATCAACCACTGCCTGACACTGAGTGCTTTGTGGCTGAGATCACGCACCAGGGAACCTGTCAAGAGCAACTGTTCGTGATCCTTCAGAACCTAGCAGCCCATCTCTCAAAAGTACCTTTTGTCCAGGCTTCTGAACCAGTCTCTGCACACCTGCCATTGCATTCTCGATACTATGGGGATCCCAAGGCCTGCCGAGATTTCCTGCATCAATGCACAATCCACTTTGAGGTCCTGGCCCACCAGTTTGCCACTGACTGTGAAAAAGTGGCCTTCATCATTACTCTACTCTCGGAGAAGCACTGGCCTGGGTTATTCCCCTGTGGGAATGTGGAGATCCGCTGACGGCTAACCTGGCGAACTTCTTTGGAGCCTTCCACAAAGTGTTTGAGGAACTGGGACGTGCCTCTTCTGCTGCCTCTTTGCAAGTATGACATACTGTATGAATTAGCAGGGTGTGATCTGCCCACAAGTCTGGGTGACCTCATCACCTTGGCCATCCGCATTGATGTCCGCTTCTCTGAACGTCAACAGAAGGTTCGGCTACAACAGAAGGCTTTTCGTCCACGTAGGAGTCCTCGCCTGGCACCCGTCTTTACGCGACCTCCTCAATCTGTTCCTTCTCATATTTGGGAAGAGCTCATGCAAGTAGATAGAGCCCACCTGTCGGAGGAGGAAAAGGCTCACAGACTAAACCAAGATCTATTGTGGTGGCCAAAATCACCTGCATAGGGACTACCCAATTTGTCTGGGAAACTGCAGAATCTAAGCTTTGTGGGATAGGCGAACCTGGGCATGTAACTTTCCTCTCAACCATTGACTATGTCGGTCAGCCTAGTCCTTCCCTTCGGTTCCAGTCTTCAAGTCGCCGCCTTCGTGGACTTAGTTTCGGCGGGTAACTTTACCCATCCCACTATTTTGGCCAAGTACCATTTGTCCGTGGTTCCTTTGGTTGAACTCCTCTCCGTCTTGTCTGTGAATGGGGAGTTCCTTTCTTGTACCATCTGATTCCGCATACAACCCCTTACTCTACATGTCTGAGTATTACATCAGAAGAAACTCTCCTTCTTTGTGCTACTGTGCTCCTCTAGCACTCTTCTTCTGGGGCTTCAATGGTTACACAATCATGGTCCTAACATCGACTGGAGAACTGGCGAAGTTACGCTGGAGTACCCAGTGCCACTTTTCCTGCATCTCGGTCCCATATCCTACAGTGGGTATCTCGACTCTTCGGCCTGCTGTTCCTGTGCCCCCTAGCCTTCCAGCACGCTATCGAGAATTTCCTGTTTTTCTTCTGCCAATAAAAATTACAAAAACAAAAAAAACTTTGGACATTAAAGGACTTTAAAGGGAAAACCCTAAAGGGGCCCTAGGAAATTTGGAAAAAACAAATTAAATGCTTTAACTAGAATAATGAAAAAAATTTTAAGGGTTCTCAGTTCAACTTTTGGCCAAAAATGCTTAAAGCCCCCCCTCCCAATCACAAGGGGACCTCAACGTGCAGGTGGGGTCTACGCTTTGTTACCCCTATTGGGTCTATTCAGACCTGCATTTCCTTAGGGGAGGGGAAGGATACCCGCTTCAAAGAACCCTTTCCTGGGTTTTTTTAACATGGGGGAAGTGGGGGGGGGTGCCAAAAAAACCAAAATGGGAAAACCACTCCTTTCCCTACAAAATATTAATCAAAAACAACAAAATTGGTTTTTGCACATTTTGGAAAAAAAATTTTGTTTGGAAAAAAAAAATGCACACTGGGGTTTTGGCGCAATTTATTAGAAAATTTCAAATTCAAAAAAAAGTGGCCCCTTTTGGACTAAGGAAACCGTTCAAATGGGGGCAAAAGGAAATTTGGGAAAAAAAACATATACTGCCCAAATTGAAAACATGAAAAAATTGAGGTTTTTCAAATTCAAAACTTTTGGCCCAAAAAAGCTTTTGGGCCCCCCTCCCAAACATAAGGGGACCTCAAAATGCAGGGGGGGGTTTTACGTATTGTTTCCTCTTAAATTTGGGTCCTATTCAGAAACCCGGGATACCTTAGGGGGGCGAAAAAATTTCCCGCCCCTTTAAAGGGAAAACGCACTGGGTTTTAAAAAGGGGGAAGTGGGTGGGGTTAAACACCAAAATGGAGGGCTTTCCCCTCCTCCCAACCCTATATATTTAAACAAAAAAAAAAAATTGGTTTTGCCCCATGGAAAAATTTGTTATGAAAAAAAAAAAAAAAATGCCCACTGGTGGGCAGCAAAATTTTTAGAATTTTTCAAATTTAAAAAACAGGGGGCAAATTTTTGGACTAAAAGGAAAACCCCTTTAAATGGGAAAATAGGAAAATTTTGGGAAAAAACAAATTTCTGCCCAAAATAGAATCCCTGAAAAAAATTGGGTTCTCAGTTTCACAAATTTTGGCCCCAAAAAAGTTAAAGGGCCCCCCTCCCAAAACATCAAGGGGGAAAACCCCAAGGGGGCAGGTGGGGGCCTACGCTTTTGTTACCTCTATTGGGTCCCATTCAGACCCGCCTAACCTTTTGGGGGAAACAAAAAAATACCCGTTTTTAAAGAACATGAACTGGTTTAAAATCTGGGGAAGTGGGTGGGGAGGGTGCAAAACCCAAAATGGGGGACTACATCCTCCCCCCATATATAAATCAAAAAAAACCAAATTTTTTTTTTTCAAAAATGGAAAAAAATTTGTTTGAAAAAAAAAATTTCACACTGGGCTTGTGGTTTTGGGAAATTCATTTAGACATTACAAAATTTAAAAACAGTGGCACATTTGGGGCTAAGGAAAAACCCTCAAATGGGGGAAAAGGAAATTTGGAAAAACAATTATTTTCTAACTTTGAATACATGGAAAAAAAATTTAGGTTTTAAATTTACATTTTGGGCCCCAAAAAAAGCTTAAACCCCCCCCCTCCCCAAACATCAAGGGGACCTCCAACCAAGGTGCAAAGGTGGGGCCCAGCTATTGTTAAATTTTTTGGGTCCTATTCAAATTTAAACCTTAGGGAGCCCAAGATACCGGGTTCCAAAAAAACACTGCACTGGTTTAAAAAATTTAGGAAGTGGGTGGGGTGCCCAAAAACCAAAATGGGGGATACCACTCCCCCCCTAAATATTATAATCAAAAAACCAAATTTTTTCCCCCCCCCAAAAGGAAAAAATTTGTTTGAAAAAAAAAAATGCAATGGTGGTTTTTTGGGGAGCAATTAAAATAGACCCTTACAAATTCAAAAAAACAGGGGCACATTATGGGGAAATAAAGGGAAACCCTCAAAAAGGGGGAAAAGGAAATTTGGAAAAAAAGCCAAAAATTAAATGCCCAACCTAGAATACATTGAAAAAAAATTTAGGCTTCTCAGTTCACACTTTTGGCCAAAAATGCTTTTAAACCCCCCTCCAATTTATCAAGGGGGCCTCCCAAGTGCAAAGGGGGGTCCCCACGCTATTGGGTTTCCTCTATTGGGTTTCCCATTCAGCCCTCCATACCTTGGAGGCGAAGATACCTGCTTTTAAAGAAAAACTGAATTGGTTTTTTAAAACCCGGGGGAAGTGGGTGGGGGTGGAAACACCAAATGGAGACTTTCCCCTCCTCCCTTTCATATATAAAAATCCCAAAAAAAAAAATTTGGGTTTTGACATGGAAAAAACTTTGGGGTTTTAAAAAACAAATGCCCACTGGGGGTGGCCCCAATTTATTTTAGACATTTTCAAATTCAAAAAAAAAAGTGGGGACATTAAAGGATAAGGAAAAAAGTAAATGGGAATTTTGGAATTTGGAAAAAAAATTATGCTAATAGAATACATGGAAAAAAAAAATTTAAAGGGTTTTCAGTTCACATTTTGGCCAAAAAGGGGAGCGAAGATTTCCTGCCCCTTTAAAGAAACTCCTAAATTGCCAGTAAAGCTTTTTTCCCAAAATTTTCCTATGTCCCATTTGACCCGGGTTTTCCTTTTGTCCATAATGTGCCACTGTTTTTTGAATTTGTAATGTCTATATGAATTGCCCGCCCCAACCCGGGGTGAATTTGGGTTTTTTTCAAAACAAAGGGTTTTTTATGTGCAAAACCAATTGTTGTTTTTGATTTATTTTTATGTTTGGGAGGAGTGGTAGTCTCCCTTTTTGGGGTTTGCACCCCACCCCTTTCCAGGTTTTTTAAAACCCGTGCAGGTTGTTCTTTGAAGCAGGTTTTCCCTTTTTCCCTAACGGGGCCCCCCCCCCCCCCCCCCCCCCCCCCCCCCCAAAAGCCCGGTTGAATAAAGGGCCCAATAGAAGGTAACCCAATTTGCGTAAAGGGCCCCCCTGGGATTGAGGGCCCCTTGGATGATTTTGGGGGGTGGGCTTAAGCATTTTTGGGCCCAAAAATGGTGAAACCCGAGAAACCCCAATTTTTTTCCCTTTTATTCAAATTTTGCAGTTTAAAGCTTTTTAAATTTCCCCATGTTCCCCCTTTGACGGGTTTCCCCTTTGTCCCATAATTGTGCCAAATGTTTTTTGAATTTGTAAAAGTTATATTTTAAATTATGAAAACCCGTGTGCATATGTTTTTTCAAACCCCAAAATTTTTTTCCCTGGGGCAAAACCAAATTTGTTGTTTCTGCAATAAAAAAGGCAGACTTTCCCCTTTTTTACTTTGGGGCCCTACCCTTGACCAGGGAGAACTTTAGCCCGCGGGACTTGGGCCCCCACTCGGGTTGAGTTTTATTTAATTAAACTCAGCCTGAAAATTTAAAGGGGATGATGACATATTTCAAAAAGAACCCGAAAAGGGCTTTTTTATACAAGGGTTAAAAACCAAACTCACCTCTCCACCCCTCAATTGCCACCGGGCCGCGGGACCACGGCACCAAATTCAAGGCAAAAAAAATTTCTTTTGTCCCGCGAAAACTTGTTGTTTAAAAGCCCGATTTTTTTTATTTAGAAAATCAGGTAAAAAATATTGAGCACAGGAGCATAAAAACCCAATGCGTTTATCTTTAGCGTTTCAGGGCCCCGGAACAGTTTTGGCCCCTTTGGCGGGGAAAATACATTCGCTCAAAGCACTTTCTGTTTATAGGCCCAAACAAACAGGGTTTTCCGGGCCCTTTCAACACCTGCCCGCATTTGAAAAACATAGGAAATAGATTTAAAGGGCACAAAAACGTTTCAAATTTCCCACATTGCAAAGTAAAAAAATATATGTAAAAAATAATTTCAAAAAATATATGGTTTATATACAACATTGTATTGATGTCTATTCGTAGTGCAAAAAAAAGGTTTTTGGGTTTTGGGGGTTCAATTTTCCCTTTTGGTACCGAGCCTTTTTTGGTGTGGGAAAATCCAGAAAAGGGTTCTCTATTAAGGGGTTTCCTTTTGTGAAACTCCACCTCTTTGGGGGGTGGCCAAAAATGACCTTTTTCAATTTTCCTTGCCCCTACAAGATATCCGTTTTCCCACCCCTGTTTGTTGCACGTGTCGGGATTTCCGCAGACGCATTGGATGTGTTTATGTGTGAACTGTTTCCCATATATGCCCCTTTTAAAATTTTTTCTTTTTTAATTTACGGTGTGGTGCATCCCAACTACTGCACATTGAATTTTAGTGCAAGTAATTTAAAATACACCCCAAAAACCGTTTATTGCAATTAACAAAATTTTTTTTATTTTAAAGGATTTTTGATTGGAACATGAGGAAAAAGATTTTTGATTTTTTGGGGCTTAATTTTAACATATGCAAACTTTTTTTGCCCCCCATTTGAAAAAAACCCCCCCTGATTGAGCCCGGTTTGGGTTTTATTCCCTAATTCAGACAAAAAAAGAACTAGGCGACAGTTGTTTTGTTTCCCTTTTTAAAACAGGAAATTTTCGTGCCAATTTCACTTTGGGGAACCAACAGACAAAACTTCCCTTAATGGCCCCCCGGGTTCTGAAGTTTAAGATTTTGGGAAAATATTTATCAATAAAATTTTTGGTGACTTGCCTGTATTCTACACTAATAAGGTGTTATAAAAAACTACAGGGGAAAATTTTTCTTTATTTATGTTGATTTGGGCTTTTTTTACGTTTTTTTGTAGATCAGCGAAATTACGGTCTTTTATTTTCTACCCAAAACTTTTTTCTTTTTTTTTTAGGGCCCCCAACTAGGAAAAACCTCTTTTGCCTAATTTATTTGATTTTAGCTTTTAAATTCTTGCGAGCATCATCTTTTCAGAAACAATTTTCGGGGAGTGCACGCCATATCTCCCCCTTTAGGTATATTTTTTATTGTGTGTTTTGAATGACCAAATGCAGGCCCCTGAAAATTGTGTTGCCCACTGTCTCTTTTCTAAATGGGTTTTGTTTTTTACCATACCTTCGTTAATAATTTGGGTTAAATCCAAAAAAATTTAATATTTTCCCCGGGGGCTTGTTTAAAAATAAATTTTAAATTAAGATCATTTTTAATTTAAAAAGGGCAGCGTAATTTTTGGGTTTTGGGCGTCGGAAACCCTCCCAAACCTTGGGAGGGGGTCTATTTAAAAAGGAAACCCTACCAGACAATACGAGGGGAAAAAATCTTATCAGGAGGGAAAAGGTTTCCCTATTTTCCCCCCCATGCCCATATTTGTTAGGGCAATTGATGGTGGAAAAATTTTTCACCCATAGGGGCTCCGTGATTTGAAGATTTGAAAGTGTCGTCAAACCCCGAAAAAAATATGTTTTTAAACAGAATTTAAAGCCGAGTACTTTTCCCTCCCGATTTTTTTTTTTAATTTGTTTTCTAAATTTACAAAAAATGTCTAAAAAAACCCTTCTAAAAACTATGTCGCAAGGGTGATGAGGGAAATGGCCATATACAAGGAAATGCACATCTGCCGTAAATTTATGTGTATTTTAGGTTTCCACAAGAAAAAAATCAAACGTTTAAAATTTCTTTATTAGTATCTCCCAAAAAAACCCGGAATCATTTTAAAACAATGGGGTTTCCCCAAATGATTGGCCCAGCCATTCCCGATAAAATTTTCATGTTTGGACCCAAAAACCGGGCCCCTATAGGGGGGTTTGGGGGAAAGGGGGAAAAAAAAAACTTTGTGTAATTTCGGGAAATGAATGGAAAAATTTGGGGGTACAATTGGATATTGTGGAATAAGTTTTCTTTTTACCCCCACTTCAATGTAACCCTTTAAAATGAAACCTTTGTTTAATGGCAGATAGATTTTCCTTAAAATTTATTAGTTGGGTCTTTTTGTAATTATATTTGTATGTATTGGGAGTTCCCCGATAACATTTTCCCAGATTGCCTTTAAAGTTGATTTCTTTCGTTTTAAAAAACAATTCCTCCGCCCTTATCCCGGGCCTTTTTCTTTTTTTTTATTATGTCTGGATATTTTTTTAGGTTTTTTGTAGTTTCTTTTTTTTTTTTGTTTAATATTTAATTTCTTTTTTTATACTGTACTTTTCATGTAGGGCCACTTTTAATTTTAGTTTCTACCTTATTTCCCCCCTTTAAAAATTTTTAAAAGAAAGGAAGGGACGAGACTGTTTATGGTGCTCCTTCCCCTTAAAGGGACTTTATATAATCAAGCCCCCCAAAAATATAGTAATATGGAAAGGGCACAGGTAAAAACACCCCCGGAAATCCCACTTGTTTTAGTTTAAAATACACAAACAATTATAAGCCCTTTAAAAAAAATAGATAATGCCAAAAACGTTTTTTGCACACGAAAGACTTTACAATTTTTTAACCCGGGTCGACTAAAGAAAACACAGGGGGGGCTATGGATTTAAATTACCCTATGGCCTTTCCCCTTGAAAAATTTCTTTATCAAGAAACCAAAAAAAAATGGTGAAAAATCTTAGTTCCTTTTTTGGAAATAATTTTAAGAAAAAAAGATTTATCCCCGAGGGGGCTTAGGATTAAAAAAACTTTCCCACAACCCCGGGGTTTTTTTCTGAGGATTTAAAATCAGGGGAAAGGGATTTTGTCTGAAATGTTCACTTAAATTAAAACCCGCTTTTTGTCTGCCCGAAGAAAAAACCCCCAAAAATATACCGAGAAAAAAAAACAAAGTGCCTACAAAGTGCTGGGACCCCCCAAAAACACAAAAACTTAAGGAATTTAAAGGAAAATTTACAAAAGAATTAAAAAAAAATTTAGAAAGGAAGGAGGGGAAAAAAAATTGCGGACAATAAAAAAAAGTAAATTTTTTAAAAGATCTGCCAAGGGCTATAAATGGGAAATGTTTTTTTAATTGGGCGGGGGATTTCGCCCGAGAAAAAAAATTTTCCTCCCCAAGTCCATCCTGAAAAAAAAACAGGGATTTTGGTTTAAAAGGTTTGGGAGAGTAAACATTTAGCCCCCACAGAACGGTAGAGTCATCTGACACTGCATCAGGGAAACCCCAAGAGGGTGAACAAAACCCGCTCCCAAAAAAATCAGCCAGCTGGGGAAACCCGAAAAAAACGTGGTTCAAAAAAAAAGGGGCCGGCCGGTTAAAAAACAGAGGGCTTTGGGAATCCCAAAAAAGTTTTTCCCGGAGGAAAAAAGAGTAAATCAAAACCCGAAATTGAGAACATTCAAATTTACAATTTTCTTCCCTTTAAAATTTTGTTTACAGGATCAAAAAAGATGTTCTAGCAAAAGGATTAACATTTTTTTCCAACGTTTACAAATTTTTATTTATACAGGACTTTACTTGATTTTTAATAAAAATTCGCCGGGATATTAAAATACGAAAACCCTTTTCACAATTTTACAAAAAAGTAAATAACATTGATTCTTTTGAAATTTTCATGCAGCAGATGAGGAGGAGGATACTTTTTATGGTCAGATTTTACTTTAAAGCCCCATAAACTACCCGATGTTTTGTTAATAAAAATTTAATCCTGGGATAGGGGAAAAACACTGAAAGCAATATTTGGGTTTTTGATGACATGAATAAAAAAACTGAAAAAAAACAAAAAAGTAAATATTTAACCCCCTTCTGATTTAAATATAAAATAAAATTCTGTTTCAAGGGGCCCTTTGTAGGGGGGTTTCTAGTTTAAATTCTTTGCCCAATTTAGATTTGTCCAAAAAAAACTTCAAAAAAAAACCCCAAAAAAATTATATCTCAAAAAAATTTACTGTTTTACCTATACAGTCTCGTACTCCTTCTCTTTGGGTATTTTTCAAGAATTTAAAAGGGAAAAAAAAATGAATTGTGGGCCCTACCATGAGGGAAAATACAGTATAAAAAAAACCCCAATTTTAAAAATTTTAAAAAGAAAAAAGCCTACAAGAACTAAAAGAAAATTTTCCAGACATAATAAAAAAGACAGGGCGATTTAAGGGGGGGAGGGTAATTTTTGTTTTAGACCCAAAAAAATCTATCGTAAAGGGGGGAATTAGCAAAGTTATCTGACTCCAATTTTTCTACAAAAATATTACAAAAAGATCCCAAAAAATTTAATTTTTAAAGGAAAAAACTATTTGCCCCTTATAGACAAAAGGAAACATGTTAAAATTACCATTAATTTTTCCCCAAAAAAATAAAACCCCCCTTCCAAAAAAAAATTTCCCAAACCCCCCATTTTTAAAACACCAAATTCCCCACAAAAAATTTTTTACCTTTCCCCCAAAACCCCCCCCTTTCTCCCAAATTTCAAACCCCCCAAAATTAAAAATTTTTTTACCCCAAAACAACAACCTTAAAAATTCCCTTATTAAAATTAACCTTCCTTAAAATCCCAAAATTCACCCTTAAAACCCCTTTTCCCCCTTTTCCTTTAAAAACCCCCCCCAAAAACCCCAGGTTCCAACCCCAACCCCTTTAAACCCTTCTTCCCCACTAACTCAAAAACCCAACAAAAAAAATTAAATTTTAAAAACAAATTAAAAAAATTTTTCCCCCCCAACACCCAACTTCCTTTTAAACCCCTATTTTTTTTAGGTTTTCCACCCTTAAATCACAAATAAAAAAATTTTAAACAAAAATTTCCAAAATAATCAGGTTAAAAAAAACACCCCCTTTCCCCTTTTTTAAAAATTTTTTTATTTCTGGAAAAAAGGGGGCCCCTTTTTAAACTACATTTAAAATTTAAATCCACCCCAAAATTCGTTTCTTTTAATAAAATTTTTTTTTTTTAAAAAGTAAAATTCAACCCCCTCCAAAAAACCCAAATAATTTTTGGTTTCCCCTATTAACCCCAACTCTTTCTAAAAAAAACCCAAGAAAAAGCGCCCAACACAACCCCCCCCCCCCACCTCGTGACCCCCCAAAAACAAAAAAAAAAAATTAAAACCCCCCCCCCCCCCCTAAAAATTCCCCCCCCCCCCTCCCAATTTTTCTAGAAAAGAATGAAAAGTCTTGCTTTGGGGGAAAATAAAATTTAAAAAATTTATATCCCAAAAAGCCCCTTTCAAAAAATCCCCCCCCCTTTTTGTGAGTTTTATCTAATTGGGAGCCCCCCAAAAAAGCAAAAGTTTTTCCCCCCCCCCCACCCCCCCCCCCCCCTGCCCCCCCCCCGGTCCAAAAAAAGACCTAATTTATCCACCCAAAAAAAAGTTTTCAAAAGACAAATTTTAACCCCCCCATTTTAAAAAATACATTTTCATTTTTGGCTTTTATTTTAACCCCCGCCTTTTTTTAGTGTTTTTTTTAAACCCCGGCCCCCAACATCACCAATATTGTTTAAAAAATTTACCCTTTTGCCAATCTTGATTCCCGATCCCCCCGGCCCCCCCCCTTCCCCCGGGAAGGAAAAAGGAAATTGCCCTGTTGGGTTACAAGGGGCATTCAGTAAAAATTTTTACATTGGGACCCAAAAACTGTCGCCTAGTACTTTTTTGTGCTGAATGTTGAATAAAACCCCCCTAAACTAATCAGTTGTTGGTTTTTTTTAAATGGGGCAAACAAGATTTCAAAATGTTGCCCCAAAATATGTCAAAAAAACCCCAATCTTTTTTTTCCCCATGTTCCAAACAAAAATCCTTTTTTAACATAAAAAAATTTTGTTAATTGCAATAACCGGTTTTGTTTGGGGTTTTTTTATTACCCTTTCCCCTATATGCCCAAAGTGGGAAGTATGTTGGGGTTTACCCACACGGGAAATTAAAAGAAAAATTTTGCCCGGCCCTATATCGGGCAGTTCACACATAGACAAAATTCCCAATTTGGTTTTGCGGTTTTCCCCACAACTTTTGCCAAAACCAAAAATGGTGGGAAAACCCATAGTCTTGTAGTGCCCAAGGCACTTTAAAAGTGTCATTGCCCCCCCAGAGGTGGGGGAAACACAGAAGGAAAAAAACCTTAATAGAGTCCTTCTGGGTATTTACACTCAAAAACAGGCTACCAAAATGGAAAAGAACTCCAAAAAATGACCCTTTTTTTGCAAATACGAATAGGCATCCGGGTTTCAAGGGGGGGATTTTGAATTATTTATTGCATATATTTTTTACATATATTTTTTTTCTGCAATGTGTGCTTTTTTATCTGTTTTGTGTCTTTAAATCTACTTCTATGCTTAATGCACAGGTGTTTTTAGGCGGAAAAACCCGATTATTTAGCCTATAAACAAAAAAAGTGCATTTGACGAATGTATTGTGCTACGACTAAAAGGGGCCCAAACTGTTCCGGCCCCGAAGCGTTAAGATAACGGGATAATTTTTTTGCTCCTGTGTCAAAATTTTTTTTCCTGATTTTCTAATAAAAAAATGTGCTTTTACTAAAGTTTCGTGGAAAAAAGAAAAAATTTTTTTTCCTAGAAAAAAAAGGGTTCCTCCGCCCAAGGGGCAGCCTTGCCGAAGGTGCTTGTTGTTAATTTCGGAACTCTTTATAGAGTCTGAGGAGGCCATAGTCTTTTCCAAGCTCAACCTACGGGGCACTTACAACCTGATACGAATCCGTGATGGGGATAAGTGGGAAAAACCGGGCTTTTAAAACCTGGAATGGGGGAAAACAAAATATTGATTATGCCTTTTTGGCCCCTGCAAAGCCCGGGGGAGTGTTTCCGAATTTTTGAATGACAATTTTTACGGGGTCTTTGGGTTTACTGCGTCTTTGGGTTTTTAAACTGGACGTTTTTTCTTTCTACTCCCCCGTTTTTTAATTTTTCCCTCATGCTCATGATTTAACCGGGGAACTTCCTCCCCACCCCTCAGACAACCCAAATAATTTTTTTTTAAACATACGTTTTTTTTGAATTTTGTAATAAGACAATACAAAGTTTTGGGAACGTAATCAGATATAAATAATGATAGTAAACTGAACATAACAAAATAAAAAAATGCCATAGTTGCTACATATTAGAGTTCAGAAAATGATGAAACATGGGGCTAGGCCGTGATGATGTCGGAGATAAAAAATGAACAAAAAAAAAGTAAAGATTTAGCATCAAAAACGTTTTCCCAAAATGTGGGCTGTGTTCTTGGAAAAAACCCCAAATGAGATAAATTTCCAAAAACCAATTTTTGCACAGAGATTTGAGCTACCAAAAAACGTTGAATCCTCTCGGGGCCCTCCATTTGACTGTTTTTTGGCCCAAAAGGGGGGGGGGGGGGTTTTATGCGAGGGGGTTTCAATGTTTAAAAAATTTTTACCCTATGAATAACTTCTTTAATTCAGGGGGGAGGAGGATTCCAATGTATGGCTATGGTTAAGCAAGCTGCATTATTATAGATATAGCATGTTTGTAATGAATTGGAAAATCTATAACATTGATACCCAAGAAGAGCCAAGCAGGTGTAGGCAAAATTCGAATTGAAAACACAGTAAATATCTCTTTCAATGTGCTTCCCAAAGGGGAGTAATTGGACAGTTCCACCACATGTGTTTTTTTGTTCCTCTGTGTCCGCAACCTCCCAGATAGTTGTGAGCTTGTGGGGAAGTGGTCTCAGGTAGGGGTCAGGTACCTCTTAAATGTATTTTTTTGTCACTTCTAAAGTGTTTTACATTTGGAGTGTTTAATAGGAGCTAAGAAGGCTGAGTCCCAGGATCCTGGGGGAAACTGCTTCCCAAGTCCTCTTCCCATTTTACTATAAAACTCGACTTAGTGGCTTGTTTCTCTTCCAGAAGAAGGTTATATGTAATGGATAGCCCTCTCTCATATCCCCTTTTCCCCTTCAGAAATTTAGAGTACAATGATTGTATTTTAGGTTTCCGTGGCCAAGACCAGTTATTCAATATGTGTCTAACTTGTAAGTATTTGTAGAAATTATTGCGATCTAGTGCAAACTCCGACATTATTTCAGTAAAGGGCTTAAGAACCTTATTGTGAAACAGTTGACATTTCATAACCCTGTAATCAGTTATTCAATGGAGTTGTGTGAGCCAAATGAAAAAGATCTATAGAACACTTCTTTTTGGAAGAATGACCCAATTATTTTTAACATTTTGACCAAGCTGTATACGTTGTGCGGAAGGAAAGGATGGAAACTAAGGCCTAATAATCCGCTAAAAAGAGTCCTTGATTGAAAAGGAGCTTAGAAGCGTTTTCCATCTGGACCAATGATGAGTTCCGGGCCACCAAATCCAAGGTTCTTAAAGTATTATAAAGTTTCAGTTGGACCGACATCACCTTTATATAGTGAACAAGTGTTGTTGTTTACATCTAGGATGCTTATCCTTCCAGATAAATCTTAAAAATAGGGTTAGTATATTTCAAAGTAAATTTTGTGGGAATAAATAAGGCAAAGCTCTTGAAACATATAGAAATCGGGGAAGTAATAACATTTTAGTGAGGTTTATTCTCGCTATCCAAGACAGTGAAAAGGATGATAAACGGCTCGTTTCTTCTGATAATACTTTATATAAAACATCTAAATTTGTTTGTATGGTATTAGCAAGGGAGGGAGTTATTCTGATACTTAGGTAGGTGATATATAACTCCGACCAAATAAACCCAAATCCCAGTAATTCAGATTTTTGAAGGTCATCTATATGTAGTGGAAGTATGTTGGACTTTGTCATATTCAACTTATAATACGAGACAGAGGCATAAAGATTTAAAATTTCCAGTAAGGCCTTCAAAGATTGCTTCGGGTTTTGACACATAATTAGAATGTCGTCAGCAAATAAGCTAATTTTATGTTCTGTACCGTAAACAGAAATTCCCGAAATTAGAGTTGAATTTCTAATCATCTCTGCAAGGGGTTCTACACACATGACAAAAATCAATGGGGAAAGAGGGCACCCCTGTCTCGTACCATTAGTGATGGAAAAGGTATTAGATAAAAAAACAGTGGTAAAGACTTTAGCTGAGGGGGAAGAATAAAGTGCTAGAATTGCATTAACTATAGGCCCTATAAATCCAAATTTAATAAACACTTCTTTCAGAAAATCCCAGTTAAGCCTGTCAAAGGCCTTTTCGGCATCTAAAGAAAATAAAACAGAAGGTGTCCTAGCAAGATTGATCATATGGATAATGTTAAGAACTCTTCTGATTCCATCACGTGTCTGGCGACCTTTGACAAACCCTACCTGGTCTTTGTTGATTAAATAGGGTAAAATCTCATTCAATCTATTAGCTATAATTTTTGAAAAAAGTTTTATATCACAATTAAGTAACGAGATAGGCCTATAGTTAGTGACTTGATCTAAAGCTTTCCCTGGTTTGGGTATGGTGGTTACTACTGCGCTTAACATCTCCTTAGGGGTTTCTCCTTTCTCTATTATATCTGCGAAAATGGCCAGTAAATGCGGGGCTAAAGTGGGGCAAAACAATTTATAATATTCATTGGTAAGGCCATCTGGGCCGGGAGCTTTGTTCATTTTGGAAGCTTGGATTACCTCCTCAATTTCTCTGATTTCTAGTGGTTTATTAAGTGCTGAGAGATGATCCTCTGTGAGGGTAGGAAGATTGACCATTTTTAGAAAGTCGAGAATTTGGGATTTAGTAATAGTAGGTGTGGAGGGATCTTCTCCCAAATTGTAGAGATGTTGGTAATATGATGCAAATGCATTGGCTATGAGTTGTGGATCGCATATTTTAGACTTATCAGGATTGGTAATGTAAGGAATTTTATTCTTTACTTGCAAAGTTTTGATTCTTTTTGCTAATAATTTAGAAGGTCGATCCCCTTGTATATAGAAATTTCAATTAAGTCTGGATAAATGGGCTTCATATTGGTTTAAATATATTGTTCGTAGTTTATGTCTGCTAATCATCAGTTTCTCTTTAGTGGTCGACAAGGGGTTTAACTTAAATTGCCTATCAAGAGCATCTATTTCTTGAATCAGGTCAGTTATGATTTTCTCTCGCTTACGCTTCTCTCGAGAAGCAATCCTGATACAGACTCCCCTAATTACTGCCTTATGGGCACACCACAGGGCTTCTATAGATGGAGAGGTAGGGGAATTCAAAGTAAAGTATTCTGACAGTGCAGTTTGGATTTACTGGACTATATCATGTGATTTTAGCAAGAAATTATTAATTCTCCATGTAGTGAAGGGACCTTTAGGAAAGGCGTTTGCTAAGGTGAGATACACAGGTGCATGATCTGACCAAGTAGCTGTGCCAATTTTAGTTAAAGTAACATTTGTTAATGCTCCTCTGTCCACTAAAAAATAATCAAGTCTAGAATGCGTATTCTTGGAATGCGAGTAAAAAGTATAATCTACCTCATTTGCGTGCTGATAACGCCAAGGGTCGTGTAAATTTTCCTGAAATAAGAGATGTTTTAATTCTGGAGCGTAGTGGGAGCTGCCTTTTGATCTATCCATGGTTCTATCCACCACCATATTATAATCCCCACATACTATCAGATTGCCTTTCAACATTTTTTTCGCTTTACCAATTGTTTTG